>PVKA01018922.1:0-30317 GCA_004027165.1 Ctenomys sociabilis | reverse complement strand
GTGTCAGGACAAAACTTGTGACTGTGACAGGTTTTCTGTCCCATGATGATGTGCTGTTCTGTGACAATGGCAAAAGAGCTTGCATGAGTAATTAAGAACTCTCATCAGCTTGCTTTGAGGTAATCAAGTAAGGTCACCCATTTTCCTGGGTGACCTCAACATAATCTGAGGAGCACATTAGCTATATAGTTTTCTCTGGCTAGTGCTTGCCCAAAAGAAATAGCTATGTTGCTGCCTTCCTCCGCAGAGCCAGCCTCTCATCACGAAGACTGGTCCCTGGCTGGTCGCAAGCCAATGGGACCTCAGTCCTGCACTGGGGGCAGGAATTCAGCAACCACGAACATGAGAGGGAACCCAAGTCCTAAACCCCACTGTAGCCCCAGCTGACAATTCGATTTCAACCTTCTAAAACCGGGACATAGGACCCAACTATGTTATGTCCACATCTCTGCTGTGTAGAAACGAGTGTTGAATTTGTGTTGATTAAGCTGATAAGTGCGTGGCAATTTCTTACATTGCAATAGGAAGTGAACACAGTGTGAAATCTTTCTTTATACATGAATTTTCCCTTAGGATATCTTTGGCTTGAGAATTTGTATTTACACAAGATATAGATTGGCATGTAATCATGCAGTTGTCAAGACTCTTTGCTTTATAATGGGTTTAATTTCAGGATGTCTAGAGCACCATTACAAGGCATTTCTTTGCTGATTTCCAAAAGAATAGATAATCACAACTCTTTTAAGTATTTACAGTGGGCCCAGCTCAGGTCTGAGTCTGCCAAGTATTTTTCTCTTATTTATCCCTCTTGCCTTCTCCACATAATTTTCATTTTGCAGATGAGGGAACACAGATACAGAGGGTGGAGGTAGTCCCCAATATCACATTCATACTGAGTGGCAGAGTCAGGATTCAGACCCAGGAGGCCTGACTAAGAGTCTTGATTTTGTTTGTTCCTTGTAACCTCCATTCCTCACTTCCATTAAAAAAAAAAAAAAAAGGAGAATTCAGAAAAGCACTGAGAAGAAAGTATAAATTGCTAGGAACTTCAGCATTATCAGCCATATAATTACATTTCTGGGTTCATTGTATTGAGGTAGATAGCTGTATAAATAGGGAGTGATGACATAACACAGCTGGGACTTTATTTTGTTCAGTGCTGCTTCCCATAGTATGTTTTTATTTTTTCCATGGTAGACTTTTCTCCTTACTCTAGCACATTTACAAAAAGAAAAGAAAACATTCATTTTCCTCTTCAAGAATAACATGCCGTTAGATTTATGCTTTCAGATTTTCTTCACTGTATAGTCTTTCTTCAAGGCTGTGGACTCATCCTTTCTCTGTAGAATCATTGTGACCTTTCTTTGGTCCCAGGACACCCTAAGAAAGGTGGGTGTGGGACAGTCAAATGATTAGAAAACTACCAGATGTGCTAACATTGGGTTACATTCAGTTTCAATTTCAACATATAGAGGACTAAGGAGAGAAGAGGATCTAAGGAAACTGCCAGTGTGAAGGGCAAGCACAGAGGGGTCAGCTAGGGACTCCGGGGTGGTCCAGATCTAGATTTTGAGGGTTTGAAAGACCCTGGTGTGGAGGTGAGGGAGCAGGTCAGAGGATAGAGGAGACTGTCCAGAGTGCTGTGCTGAATGCCATAGTGTCCACCAGCCATGGCATCTTAACTATAAACATAGGAGCTCTGGGGGCTGAGGACAGAGCCACCCTGAAGATTGACAACTGTGACTCAGAGGGGGACAGAAGAGGACAGTTTGAGTTATTCAAAGACAACTAAATTTAAACATGTCAATGGCAATATTTTGTCTTCTGAACATGTGCTCAGCTACACAGAAAAATAGAAAGGAAAATTTCTGTGGATCTAGATCATGATCATAAATTTGTAGCCTTCTGGGGCCGGGGAGATAGCTCAGTAGAATAAATTTGTAACCTTCTCTGGCTAAATTTGTCCTTTTTTGTCAGAGATGCTGTCTTTTCCCACACACCTGACAAATACATGGGATACCTTTTTCTCTTTGTCATTCTCCTGCCGCAAACCTGAGTCACCTTTGACCACTCTGTGGGGTTTGTGGCAGGCGAGAGGGTGGTAACCTGACTCTGAAGGCATTTTGTATATTTTGTATTACACAAATGAGGGGGAAAGTAGGTTTTTAATTCTCTAAAAGCTTCCTGGGTATTAAATAGAGCTTTAAAAAGCCCCAAACTCAATGGATTGATTTAAATGCCAATGATTGAGAACAGAAGAATTATTTCCACTCTAAATCATCCATATAAAGGAAATGATGTTTTACAAAATTAAATCTGACTTATTATTGATTCTCTCAGATTTGGAAAGTGGCAGAAAAGTAGAGCCTGCCCACGCATAGAAAAATCAGCAATTCCTAATGATCTGTGGGGATGACTGGCCCAACGCTAACAAATACTGGAAATTGGGGATGGGATTCTTAGCACTTAGTTCTGCTTTTGGAATATGTAGAAGTCTATGTTCTAAGGCCTACTAGTTGGTTCCCCACCACAAGGCTCCTTGTCATTGCAAGTGGAGATGGAATTTCTCTCTCTCTCTCTCTCTCTCTCTCTCTCTCTCTCTCTCTCTCTCTCTCTCTCTCTCCCCCTCTTATAATATATGTGGTACAGGATCTCACTATGCAGCTCAGATTCATAGTGATTCTCCTGTTTTTAGCCTTCCCTGTGTTGGGATTTCTGGTGTGCACTACCACACCTGTACTCATCTGACAACGGCTCAGTGCACCCCGCAGCGGGGCTGGCATGGCATGCAGTACCAGCAATTGAGCCTTGGTGGCTGTACTTGCCTAAGAAGGTACTTAATCCACTGAGCTATCTCACTGGCCCTGGGATTTTTCTCTCGTAATGGGACTTTGGCCTAATAGCCTAGAAACTTCAGTGGTGGCTCCTCTTGGAGTATCCCAGTCTCTCCAGTCTCACCCTCCCCTTCCCCCACTTGGGGAGCCATATAGGCACTCTGAGTTCCTCTCATTTCCCCCTGCTCTTACCCAGTGATCTGAAGTCTAAGCTCAGAGTTTCTGTGCTGGGAAGTGTAGCGGCAGGGGGTGGGGCAATCTGAAGGAGGAGCCATCTGTGCCCACCTCTGTTGTGCTGTTCAGTGGCATGCAAATCCAGGGTCGAAATCGACAAAGGGCTGAGAGCAGCAGTGCAGCTCATCTGGAGACAGCTGGGGAGTCAGCAGGAGAGGCCAGGAGTCGTTCCCTGGAATCCTTGCTGTCATGACGTTTTGGCTCTTGGCTTGGTAAATCTGATTTTTTGTTGTTAGGTTCTGAGCCCTCTTCTTTGGATTCTTGTAAGAAAGTTTTTTCTTCTCTTCTCTTCTCTTCTCTTCTCTTCTCTTCTCTTCTCTTCTCTTCTCTTCTCTTCTCTTCTCTTCTCTTCTCTTCTCCTCTCCTCTTCTCTTCTCTCTCTCTCTTTTCCACTTTCTTCTTCTTCTTCTTCTTCTTCTTCTTCTTCTTCTTCTTCTTCTTCTTCTTCTTCTTCTTCTTCTTCTTCTTCTTCTTCTTCTTCTTCTTCTTCTTCTTCTCTTAGTTTTGCTCATTTCGATGCCTTATTTATTTGTTTAGGTGCTAGGGATTGAACCAGGGCCTAACACACACTAAGTATGCATTCTACAAATGAACTATGTTCATAGTTCCAGCTTAATTCCTCTTAATTATAGCCCTCTGTGTTACACTCCTATTTCAGCAACTAGTAGTTAGGAGCTCAGTATCTGGGAAACAAGATAAACTAATGGACAACAGACAAGAAAAAACAATAAGTTTAAGAACACTGATCTTAGATATGATGCAAAAACCACAGGAATAAATAAATAAGACTTCATCAAAAGGACATTTATTCTTGGGAAGACACAAGTGGAGAAAAAATCTAAAGAACTGGAGAAAATATTGTAAATCATAATTTGATAGAGGACTTTAATCTAGAATATATTTACATATTTATAATAGAATGAAACATCTGCCAATGTGAAAATGGGCCAAAGACTTGAATCAATGTTTCTTCAGGCTATAACCATACCACCCTGAACATACCTGATCTCTCCTGATGTGAAGAAGATACAGAAGTGGACAAAGAGCACATGGAAAGATTCTATGTTATCATTTGGGAACCAGTCAAAGCCATAACATTTCATTCCACAGTATGGCTATATAAAGAAAGATAATTAGAGGTACTCATGAGACTATGGAGAAGTCATGGCCTTCCCACACTGTTGATGGAAATGTAAAATAGTGGAAGCTGCCTGAAAAATTTACAATTTCTTAATAGTGTTAAAGGTGGGCTTAGCTTATGCCCTAGAAATTCCACTCTGAGTTAGGCACCCAAGAGAAATAAAAACACAGCCCACATGAAAATTTGCAGGTAAGTGTTTGCAGGGAAATTATTCACAACAGAAGTAAGAACAACTCAAATGTCCATAAATAATGAATAGACAAATAAAATGGTATAGAGATTATAAAGGGGAAGAGGAAATAAAAATGATTAAGATGTGATATGGATATGTACCAATTCTCCAGGATAAATGCAATTATTATGCACCATAAACATGCACCAATAAATAGATAAAGTGAGATATAGCCTTAAAATGGAGTGTCATTTGGTCATAAGAAAAAAAAATGAAATTGATAGATGCTATTAAATTAAAAAGCCTTTGAAGCATTATGCTAAGTCAAAGAAGCCTGTAGTGAATGGCTATGTATTACATTGTACCATCTCCTTGAATAGCTTAGAGAGAAAAGGGACAGGTAGTGATTTCCTGGGGCTGTGGACAGAAAATCATGGGGAGCAACTTTTAATGAGCAATGCTTTTTCTTTGGGGTGATAGAATGTTCTGGAATTAGATATTGACAACTGATGCCCAATGTATGAATATACTAAATGCCACTTCATTTTACACTTAGAAAAGGTGAACTTTATTTTCAAAGGAGAAGTTTATTTAGGCTCCCATGCAGTCCCCTGTCAGCTGGCTCTTAAGCAGATTAGCGTGTTGGAGGGGCTGGGCAGAGGAAAACTTCTCACTTTATTTATTTATTTATTTATTTATTTATTTATTTATTTATCTGTCTTTTTGAGACAGGGTCTTGCTATGCAGTTCAGGCTGGCTTTAAGCTCACTTTGTAGCTCAGGCTGGTCTCGAACTCACAACAATCCTCCTGCCTCAGCCTCCCGAGTGCTGGGATTACAAGCAACTTCTCACTTTATGGCAGCCAGGATCAGAGTGCAGGGCAAGCCAGGAAGGGAGATGCATCCTTTGAAGTCAGACACAGTCACAGAGCTCTCCTGACCAGGCCCCACCTCCCAAGGCCAAGGCAGCAGCAGGACCTCCACAGTCCAATCACCTCTCACAAAGTCCCATCCTGAGTGCATAGGATTATGGAGGGGACATCCAGATATAAACCATATCATCTACCATGTAATAGACACAAAATAATGACTACAAATATATGTTTAGATTAAACAAATTTCAAGTGACCCTTACAAGTAAGCTGTGTGTTCCAAATGTATAACTGTAAAGAAAGCCTGAACCTCTGTTAAAAAACACAGTAAGACAAAAGAGGTAATAAAAAGCCCTCACTCATTTGCAACCTCTTTCACTCTTACAAAAGGTTTCCAGTGTCCAGGCTTCAACCTCTACCAGTCTTATGTATGTGCAAAGCAGGGACGCATGGGTCCTCCAAAGTTGAGCACAACCTACAGGATCTGGAGCAACCACAGGGTACCAAGCCTTCAGAGGCAGGTGCTTATTGATCCTTCCTTCCTTCCTTCCTTCCTTCCTTCCTTCCTTCCTTCCTTCCTTCCTTCCTTCCTTCCTTCCTTCCTTCCTTCCTTTCTCTTTCTTTCTCTCTTTTTATCAATAGGCTCTATAAAACTGGAAATACACGCTTTTAGTCTTATAAGAGAAAACGGCACAATGTTGAGTGTTGGAGACTTTGTTCTTAATAGGATTATGTAATTATAATGTATTTGGTTGTTACAGGGTCTCACTATGCAGCTTGGACTCATAGTGATCTTCCTGTTTCTCAGCCTCCCCATCTCTGGGGTTACAGGCATGTGCCACCATACCCTGCCTCTGTGACCAGCTCAGCGTGCCCAGGGGTGGGACCAGAGCAGCATGTGGTGCTGGGGATAAAACTGCAGTTCCAGTGCTGGCCTAAGATTGCCTAAGCAGGTGCTTTAGTCTGCTGAACTATCTTGATGGCCTTATTTATTTATTTATTTACTTTGTAGTTTAGGGAAGGTTTACAGGATGTTCAGGGTCTCACTACTAGATCGGACTCATAAGGATCTGCCTGTTTACAGCCTCCCAAGAGCTGGGATTACAGGCACATGCCACCATGTCCAGTCTCAATTGCCATCTCAGTGTGCTTCCTGGGTGAGGCTGGAATGGCAGGCCCCAGGATCGAACCCCCAGCTCCTGCACCTGCTTGCAAGTGCTTTCATCCACTCTATTTGTTTATTTAAAGAGAATAAAAAGTAGTAAAAAAAATAGCAATAATAGAGAATTCGCTAAACAAGATGATAGAAAGCGAACAAAGTGTCTTATAAGACTAAAAGTATGTATTTCTGGTTTCATAGAGCCTATTGATAAAAAGAGAAAGAAAGAAAGAAAGTCAATAAGCACCTGGCTTTGAAGGGTTGGTCCCCAGTGGCTGCTCCAGATCTTGCAGGTTGTGCTCAGTTTTGGGAGAACCCACGTGTCCCTGGACTTTGCACATTGTTACATTGGATATTATTGTCTTCAAATTAGTTGTTCAGATTACCACATAGAAGCATGCAAAATCAGTCAAAAAATTAAAAAGGAAGAAAAAAGATTTAAGCATTGATTGTTCCTTTCAATAGACTGATGGAAACCAGCTGCACAATTATTCAAGTTATCCTGTGTATATACATCTATCTCTTCCCTCCTTTCTTTCCTCCTTTCCCTCATTCCAATTGTTCCCTCTCTTTTTTCTCTCCCTTTCACAGTATCTAGTGTACAAAAGGGTGTACCTTATAATATGTGAATTGGATCTCAACGAAGCAGTAATTGTGAAAAGTAAGGTGAAGAAATGTACTGGACTGATTTAATTACTTCACAAATGATGCAGATAGAATTATGTGAGGAATAAGAAGTTTTAAGTAGCTGTGTAACCTTGAACATGTTACTTACTTCGCTGCCTGAAATGTTTTTTTTTTACCCTCTAATATGCGCTCATGGCATCATTATGATGATTAAATGAATTAATACACATAAACCGTATGGAAGACTATTCATCAGACAGCAAACGCTCAGTAAGTGCTAATACTTCTAGTAATTACTAACATACTATTTTCATTTGCATGACTTAAGATCTCTTGGCTATAATAATTACATTCTGTAAGCATCACTCCAATTACTCCAGATTCAGAACCACAAAAGGATGGATGGTGAGGGCCCCACGGAGAAGTGCTGGAGGCTGCAAACAGGATGATAAACTAGGAGCAAAACAAGCCTGATGATTGGGAAGCAAGAGTGAATGCTCATCTTCTTAGGAATGGGTGGACCTCAACTAACTCAGTGGAATTCCATGAAAAGTAGGAAAGAAGAATCACTTCCATGTGTTTGGAAGGTAGCTGTAGTATTTTATTGTGAGACTAAAATGCACTCTGTGGCCCAGGTAAAACTTTATGTAGGCACAGTGATCAAAAGACAGATGATATCCAACAAAGATGGTTGAACTGATTGACATCCAACTGACTGGTCAACTTTAGCTCAAGGTTTTGTTGGTCAGGATCTTTCAGGAAGGAGGTGTCTGGTGCAGGTATCTCTAGATAACTGGTGTTTCCTTTGTTCTTGGCCATCTTCATGCAGAACTATTTCTAAAATTCTGAAATTTCAACACACTCCTCTCACTTCAGTCACCCTGTAATTCCCCCTTTGTCTGGTGACAGTGGTCATTCTGCTCTCCGAGCTGAGTGCCTCTGACTCATGCTGCATGGTTCTCTGCCAGCTGTGTTGTTGTTGCTGCTATATGCTGGGTGATGGACAAGATAGTCTTATCACCTCTGCTCAGTGCCCAGGTCCTTCTTCATTTAAAGGACTATAATCTTTACCAGTCTCCAGGTTTTTGTTTTTCATGAAACTGAACAATGACTTTTCTAAAGGCATGCATTATTAAGATAGCTATATACTACAAAATGTATATATATATATATATATATATATATATATATATATATATATATATATAGTATATACAAGATAGGATAGTTATACAGTTACTTTCACTTAGTTCAATGACAAGAAAGATTTGCACTAAGAGTGTTTAGACAAGATATCATGTCCACATCTTGTACTATGAATAACTACTACGAAGATAACAATATGCAATGTATTAATTATTGTAACTGTTTTCCTAAAATAAAATTAAAAAGATATCTCTCTATTCATCCTGTGACTTGGCTCAGAGCATTGGGCCTGGCATGGGGTGGTAACGGAGGGAGCAGGTGATGAGTGAGCATACAGAAGTGATTGGGGATCCTTCTTGGAGCTGAGTTGCAAGGCATAAAATCCTACCTTCTGTCTGAAAGTTGTTAGGGTATTGACAAAAGAGATTGAATCAGCAAAGCCCCACCCATGATTCCATCTCCCCTCCTGCCTCCTTCCTGAAGTTCTTGCTTTAACGTGGGCTGTGAGCCAGCTTCTCTCACTGCTTCCTAGGGCATTTCTCACATGTGGCCCATGGAAGATCACTCTAGGGATGCTTTTTAGAGGTACTGGCTCCCCTGGGCTTCTTGGAGTGTTGATCTGAGGGATCATGGGCGCACTTAACCAAAAAAGTGTCTCAGTTAGGGTACCACCCCTGGAGTAAGCTTTCATCTGGTGGCTGCAGTGTGGCAGGGTTCAGGCCTTGTCCACATCAGGGCAGCATGGAGGGACTCTCCAAGCCCCAACACTCACTGAGGCATGCACTAAGGCTCAGGTTTGAAGATCTGGCTCAGGTCTCCTCCTTCCTCCATCTCCTGCCACTTTGTCATTCTTATTGGTCTTTTTCTTGAGGGCACTTCAGGAAATGCTCCTCCCCATAAATGTCTATTTCCACACCATATCAACTTCAAGCAGTAGGATATCAGCAGGGAGCCCTTTCAGAACCCTATCAAGCACTTGGCCATTACTCAGTGGGCCAATGAATGGGTCCTCTCACATGCACGTTCCTGGTACAGTGACAAGGGACTAAGTCATAGAGGCTGAATTAGCCAGAAATCGAATTGAAACTGGAAGGCAGAAATAATGCTGTGTACCCAAGTCAGATTCAAGCCTGGAGGAGTGGGCAGCTTTTAGTCCCTATCTTTTGAAATTCTGCCTCTGGGATCCCTGAGTGGCTATGTAAGACACTATACCATCCTGATATTGCTGTATGCAGATGCTCAGATGAACATCACCCACTGAGCCAAATTTATATCCACCTCTCAGGTGATACACATGTGCATGAAGTTATCTTGGTCCTATCAATCCACCAGCCAAATACTACCTCGTTACCTCCATCACTCCTACCAGGAACAGAAATATCACCCGCCAGGTTCTGAACATTCATTGCCCACAAATTATAAATAATATAGGTATTTTATTTGGCCAGGACCCAACAGGTAACCCGAAGAACCCCATCCAAGAATCTCATTACCTCTTTGTCACATTCTGTGCCTTATTGGAGTGAGGCAGGGCAAGGAATGAGTGTCTGGGGTCCACTTGACCCAGGTGAAGGCCCAGGGTAGGAAACTTGTCTAAATCCAAACATTTAAGTTGCAACCCATCTAGAAGTAAAACTGATCTCACCCAAGCCTTTCTCACATATGTTTCCATCTGACAGGCTTCAAGGTTTTGTTTTGAGGAAATGGACTGGCAGTTAAGCACATAACAAAACCAAAGTATAGACAGGGTGACTTCCCAGGCATGGAGTAGAGGACAAACTTCTATTTCTCAATGTCTGGAGTAGATTTCCAAGGAATGAGAATCTTTAGCGAGTAACTTAAAAAGCTGGAGGTATATTATTTAACATGGTAATGACCTGTGGTCATGGTTTTGGAAAGTAAGGTTAATTTAGGTATTTTTCCATACTGTTTCCAGAAATAAATCCTAGGTGTTAGATTATCTGTCCAGATTTTATGTGTAGAGCATATGGCCAACATATTACCCCTAGGTTTCTTTTTCTGAATTCTCAAGCTAGAATCCTACCTTGTTGGATTAATAGTTGTTACTGAATTGCTGCTGACTGAACAATTGCTACTCAGTTCAGAGTCTGTGGTTTCACGGCCTATCCCATCTAAATGTTCATCACAGCTATGGTCATTTCAGGTACAATGTAAATATCAAAGGTCTTGTGTTACTTCAGATTTACTTCCAAAAGAAAGCAAAAACACCAAACCAAATGCAAACTGAAAACAACGTGGAAAAAAGACAAGAGATGTCAGTCAGTTTGCAGTTGACCACCAAGTCTAGACCCCTGAAGCAATGAAAGAGGCTAAGAGAGTTGAACCCTAACTGTGTACAAATAGCACAAGTTCACAAACATGACCCCAGTTCACAGCATCGCCGTGAAGTAGGTATTGTTATCCTGTTTCACTGGGAAGGACACAGAGGCAGTGTGAGGGTTAATAACCAATTCAAGATTTCATGACTGTAAAGAAACAGGCAAGAGAGGGAGAAGGCAGGCAACAGTTAAACTCCCAGTATGAGGTCAAAGAGAAGTGAAGGTGTTAAGAATTTGAGGTTGTTGTAGCTGTTTACTGAAGAGAAACAAATTCCACTCATCAATGAAGCAGAAGATTTTTCTGATGTATTAAATTACCAACTGCGCATCACATTTCTGTCTACACCTACATGCACATTCTGTGAATGCCTACCCTGAGACTCAAAACTTATCAATGCTTGTGAGGTTATTGTTGCCTTGAAATTTCAAAGCCATGCATGTCATTAAGTAAGTAATCTATTGTGCAAGCCAAGTATTAGACCTAATTCTATGTCCACATCAAAGAAATACAAAAATACATACCTAGACAGTGGTGGCTACTGGAGTGGCCCATGCTGAACTGGTCATCAAAGACTGGAGAGGCAGAGGAGAAAAGGAGCAGAAGTAGGAGTAAAGGAGTCCCTGCAAGGACTCTGCATGGGTACTTCATCTCCAAGCTCTGTACTGGACTCACCACCTGCCGGCTGCAGAGGCAGCCAAGAGAGGGGTAATGAACAGAACAATTCACACTCTCACCTCCTCTTCCTCTTTGTTACCCATCTTCCCAACCCCCCTCCTCACTTTTCACTTTTCAGTAAGTGTGAAGCAAATGAAAACCCACACTCACAACCCATGAGCCAGTAATCCGAGAGAGAGACACAGGGAACCAGCAGGAGGCAAGGGAGTCTTTGGTGTGCAGACTCGAGCTAAAAATTGCAAGACAGAGGAAAGTCCAGGTTTCATAGGGTAGCAATAACACTTCCGGCTTCCTTCACTGAAGTAGGTGACCATAAACAGCTGGGATCATTCCGTGGGCCTGCTTGGGAGGTACTTCCCCTTTCACTCTTGCAAAATAAAAAACTAAAGTAAAACTAAAATTGAGGAGGAGAAAAATGCACCACAAGCACGTAGTCCTTCAGTAGTGTGACCACAGAGCCCACACAGTGCAGAAACTAACCTGCATTACATTCACAACATATTTAGTTTTGTGTGGTGAAGCCAGTCTTTTCGTTTTGTTGTTAAGGAATATTCTGGAAGAGCAGATTCTTGGCTCCAGAGAAGTCTTTTGGTGTGCAGAGCACAAAGGTAGTCCATAGAACTGGATTTTAAATGAAACAAGGATACGTGGTTAGAACCAGCCAACTCATATTTATGTTCAACTGAATGGACTGCATCTATATTCCCAGGATTTCAAAGAGCAATATTTCATACTTGGGGGTGTTTTGTCTATTTCTAAGATGCTGCTTTTCTGCTTTGAAGGTAACAATGAAATACTGCTTTTTATAAGCAAGAAAAATGCCTTAGAAAGATCATAGATAAAAGTAAAGGCATTTAATCTAATGCTTTGTTCTAAAATAAGATACAGTGAAGCCATGTGCCATTGTCAGATAAAGTCAGAGGACAGGGCCAAAGTACCACTGAGTAGATAAGAAATCATGCGGTTCTTTCTGTCCCTGCTTAGGCCTCAAGAAAAGCTTATTACAGACTGTGATGTATTATGAAAGCTATCTATATTGGCAGCTCTTGTTTGAAGACTAGAAGTTTAAGTAGTAGATAGAGTTCTAGAGCCCTATTCTTTCTAGTGTGTATGAAATATCAGTCTTTTTTGGTTTGAAAATTTTTCAGGCAGGTGTTTATCTTACAGAGGTAATGGGGCTAAAATTCTCAGACCTGCAGCAGAGTCACACATGTGTGTGTTTCTCTCCTTGTGATGCCAGAATTAGATGGACCAACAAATGCCAAGGGTATGTCCTTGACCACCCAGGAACCTGTGATTTTCCTGAGGAGAAGATCTGCTGCTTCAGATCTTGACTCTATGACCAAAGGAAGCTTTGAGGGTCACTTGGACCATCACAGGGATAGAACCTAGACTTTGAAGTTCCAGAGGCTTCCTGGGGAGACTGGATATTGGGGTGATGAAGACAGAAGGGCTCAGGTTCAAGCTGTGTGTCTACATTTGTCTTCTGAGGAATGTAAACTTTCTCTTTTCTGTTTCTTCCTTTTGTGGGGAGAAGGATAACATCTGCATCCTAGGATAATAGCAATGATATAGGCTTTAAATACCCTGCTGGAAAGACTCAGGCAGATGATGTAAGGGGATGAAGCATTGCATCTGATGAAAAGTTCATTATTATACATCAGAGATCCAGTTATTTTCCAGCAGGGTTGAAGTGACACTGATGATCTTCAAGAGAGGTCTAAGGACGTGATGATTGCAGTGCAAGTTGTGGTGTGTAGGGAGATGCTGTAGGCCCAAAAGGGGAGTATTTATTGAATTCTTTTTCTGCGCTTGGTGAAGCTCCAGGCATACATGATCTGGTTCATCTAACTAGAGATTGGGGAGGAATCTTCTGAGGGCTCATGGAAGAGAATTCTGTGAAGGCTCTGGGTCCCCCAAGAATCTCCTGCTGTGAGCAGGTCCAGGAAATCTCACCGTGGAGAGATTTCCACGTGGGAAATTTCTTAGTGTAAGGCTGTGCCCAAGTTTATGACATTCATCCTGTGTATGAGAATCGGGCAT
Source organism: Ctenomys sociabilis (assembly GCA_004027165.1). Classification (NCBI taxonomy): domain Eukaryota; kingdom Metazoa; phylum Chordata; class Mammalia; order Rodentia; family Ctenomyidae; genus Ctenomys; species Ctenomys sociabilis. Next base: position 17,075 of record PVKA01018922.1, on the reverse strand, counting down.
TTCCATCCGGACCCTTCACACGGATGATGAGCCCTGAGATTACCTGCTGTGCTTTGATTTTTGGACTGTCATAGTAAATACCTCTTCCATGTCTGGGATTGAGATTCTTCCACTGGAAAAGAAGACAAGACAATCTGCTTCATAGCACGCACTAAGACAGGGCCCGACATTGTGGGTTTCAATTAATGGAAGTGCTTTCCATGCTTGAAGGGTGCAATTCTATTGGAAAGATCAAAAGAACAGCAAAGAGATAACACTGGTTTTGTATACTGAGCTGATGGTGAAGTATGGTACATACACACTGCTAACAAAACCTCAGTCCCAGCCCTTATACCATTTGCACATGTTCCCTGTCCCTCAGGCTGGCTGGAGCCATTTCTTCCAAAGGGGCTGCCTTTGTTCATACAGTACTGAATATCAATGATGTAGGATCTTTGAATACCGTGATGGAAGGCTTGGACCCACCTATGACTGTGACAGCACATCAGACGCTTTATGATGCCCCCAAGGAACTCATACTGTCAGACACTCCAATTTTGATTTTCTCAAAATCTATTCTTAAGAATGAAATTTCTTTCTTGAAGCACTTTTATTATTTTGCTTAGCAAGCCTTAATTCAAGCCACAGCCTTTTTCTCTGCTGCAGGAGGCCAAGGACTGATAGCCTCTTGACGTTACCCCTGTGGTCTGACCGGCTCTGTATGAATACACCTGGTCCCTGATTACTTTTTGAATTTCATTGGCTTCAACCATTTCATTCACAGCAAGCTCCTTAATCAGAAAAAAAAATAATAAAGAAATGGGAAAAGGCCCTGGTGACAGAGGATACAGTAAAAGCCAGTGCAATGACAAAGGCGCTACTGTCTGGTTTTGTTCTCATTCTGCTATTCAGGTACATGCTGGCCTTTCTCTACTCCTGGCTTCCCAGGATTATCTGCTGCAATCCTTGTTTTTCCTTTTACCTGCTTAACATAGGTCCTTTTTAGACATCCTTATTCCAGTTGCCTTCTGTTGTCCCTTGAAGCTCAGTTCTCTGCTAAGGATGTGTCCAATTAGTCCATGTCCAGAAAGCATGTGAGCTGTTTAAAAGATGACCTGGGTCAGGATGGGGAAACTGCATGGCTCTTTGGTTTCACCTTTTAGTTGCTGCGTGTCCTGGGAAACCTGCTTTACTGCTTTGATTATCAGTTTATTTAACTATAAAATGAAGGACATAATGCTGGTATTATAGGAGAGTTGTGAGGAGTGAAGAGACAACATGAGGGGAAAAGCATTAATAATACATGCCAGGGAAATTTAAAGCTGGCAATGAGAAATAAATAATGGGTCAGCTGATAGATTTGCCAATGACTGATCAGTTCCTTACACATCACATGAACATGCTGAAATGTTACATTGTACCCCATAAATTTGTACAATTGCTATATGTCCAATAAAAATGAGTTTTTTAAAAAAAATTAAAACTAGTAATGAATTCATATTATCTTTCTTGTGATATGCTGTGGATGTATTTCACTGTGTCTGTTATCTTGGAAGGTTTAAATGGATTTGTTTTAGAAACACAAGGACATAGTTACCAGGAACAAGACTCTGGAGGAATGGCATGGCAGATTTTTGGTTACTGGAAAGGATTTTCCTGCTTGGAAGTTGCTTTCTTATTGCACATATTTAAAAGATGTCAACTGTGGGTACAGTTGCCGGTGGAAGAATATAGAAACTAAGGGATCCATCCCTAAGAACCATGCTGGTAGCTCACAGAGGAAGCGCCAAAGTCCTCTAGGCATTGTTGGTGCAGCAGTGGATGACACAGTGACCAGCCAGAAGTGGGGTCTGTGTTCCAACTACTTTTCTCCTCCCAGGCAGCCCCACTCATTCACACACTTTGAGATTCTGAAGTATTCTAGAGAGACAATCACACCTGTTAAGAATGGGCGTTTTCTAATAGTTTTATTCAGTTTTCAGAAATGTCTGTCTGTCTGTCTGTCGGTCTGTATCTATCTATCTATCTATCTATCTATCTATCTATCTATCTATCTATCTATCCATCCATCCATCTATCAGATAAAGCCTGTCATTGGTAATTCCAGCTACCTCATAGACAGGATGAATTCTATTAAGCAGAATTTATTTTGTCTGTCAGGAACTTGACAGCTTAGACATAGACGTTGCATGAACTTCTGTTTATAAGTAAGGCAGAAGCATATGAATACAAGAGCAGAGAAAGAAGAGAGAAAAGGAGGAAGCAGCAGTAGAGAAGACAGTGGGGTTCTTCTGGCTAAAGTGCTATGAGAGAGTTGGTAGGAGGTGGGTAGCACAAAGTGTAGCACTAATAGGAAGCTTCTGATGGGCTGTGGGCTTGCTGTGCATGGGAGGGATCATGCTGATGCTTTGCCAGGATTCTTACAGATTTTTACAGAAACCAATGAGGATACTGGGTTCCATGTTGGGCTCAGAGCAAGGCAGAGCTCATAAAAAAGTAAAGACAGAGACCATGTGAATATCCACTGCAGGGACTCATAGGGATCTCAGGCAAGGCTTTGGGGTCCCATATACTACAGATTCACAGGAAATGAACTTAAACACTTTTACTTAGGTCTCTAAGTTACAGTTAAGGACCAGATAGATATCTCAGCAACTAAGCACCTGTTTAGTCAAGCAAAGGGACTGGGGTTCAATCCCTGGCACCACATGCTATGCCAGCCCCACCCCTGGGTGCACTGTGTCAGCCACCGAGACCAGGTGTGGTGGTGCAGGCCTGAAATCCCAATTCTGGGGAAGCTAAAAACAGGAAGAGGATTACTACAAGTGTGAGCTGTGTAGTGAGACCTTGTCCCAAATACATAAAAAGTGCAGTTAATTTGAGTACAAATAATAAAAAACAGAGTAAATATGGTTTAATCAAGTATAGAGTTTTATTGTTCATTCACTAGTTTATCATTCACTTTTTGGGACAAGCAATCTGGATATAGGCAGTTCAGGGTCAGTATGGCAGTCCCAAAGCATTTTCAGGTACATCAGTTCTGATTTTCTGTCCCACTGTCCTAGACCAGTCTTTAATCCTGAAAGTCAAGGAAGTATAAAGTGACTACTGTAGTTCTCGTAATTATGACTGTGTTTTACGTCTAAAGTGGAACAAAGCAGAGGAAATCTAGTAGAACTCATAACCTCCTAAGAAGAAATTTCCCTTAAAATTGCATCTCATCTCCTTGGCTTTACTTGCTGTAAAGAATGCTGAGAAATAGAGTCAGGTGTTCATTTATAGCTGCAAGGGAAGCTGGTACAGGTAGTATTGATTCTGTTGGCAACATGCTTAGCAAAAACATTAGAGATTTGAAAAGGGAGTTTATTAGGATTTGAAAAGGGAGTTTATTAGGATTTGAAAAGTGAAGTGTCCATCATGTTTCTCTTCTGTAAGGACATATTTGTGCTTTTATTCAGAATTAAATGTATTTATTGCCTTTGTTACAAGGTTCAGAAGGAAAGAGAAAGCACTTGGTTCTGTACAGACTTCCAGCGGGTTTCTTTCTGAACACTGAACGTACAATGTCCCCTAAAGGGACTTTCCCCACCCCACTTCTCCTGAGCTGCTTCAGCTGAGACTTTGCTGTGACAGGCTAGGTTGTAGATGGGAAGGCCAGTGTTAGTAAGACAGACTCCTGTGCTACTGCACATTTGCAGTTACAATTAATAATCTTTTCTTGGGGTACTTTCATGGAGGGAGACTAATGAATAAATGTATAGGCTGAAAATTAAACATGAATAAAACTGCTAAAAACGGATTGATGTTTTGGGGAATGGTGTGAAATGTGTCTATTGTGGTGCGGGATCTTCAAGTTAGCTGCCCATCTGAGGAGATGGTGGCTGGCTGGTCTGAGGGATGAAGTCACCACACAGTCAGCAACTTGAGAACTTGCTGTTACTTCACCTACAGAGCTGATTTCACTGCATGGGCAGGGGGGGTCTGATCCTCCCGCTGCCTCTGAAGTACATATAAGCCTGCACTGCTTTATTTTTTTTTAATGAACTAAGTATATTGTTGTGTTTTAGGTATACATAGGGCCCACGTTCATTATAGAGAACTTGCACTGGTACACGATGCAACTCAACTCTTTTTTCCCATATTCTCCTACTCTTCCTTCAACACCTGTTCCCTTCTGGGGCACTGTTTCTGTTTTTTCCTTCTTTTCTCATCGTTGATTTTTCTTTCCTTTTCCTCTCCTTCCTCCGTAGTCCCTCTTCCCCATCTGAACATTTTCTTTTCTTTCTTTCTTTCTTTCTTTCTTTCTTTCTTTCTTTCTTTCTTTCTTTCTTTCTTTCTTTCTTTCTTTCTTTCTTTCTTTCTTTTTGTCTTTTTTGAGACAGGGTCTCATTATGCAGTTCAGGCTGGCCTTAAGCTCATTTTGTAGCTCAGGATTTTCTCGAACTCACAACAATCCTCCTGCCTGAACGTTTTCTTTCTATTTTACAATATGTATTATATATTTTGGTCTTTATTTACACTTTCCATTTCTTACATCACAGAAATAATGTGTATTAACACATGTGTGTACAATTTGTTTCACTTGAGAGTATGGCCAGAAGGTGCATCCATTTAGCTAAACATGCCTTTAGTTTATCCTTTTTGTGTCAGAATAGTACACCACTGTATAAAAAAAAATACATCTTTACCCATTCACCAGTTGATGGGCATTTAGGCTGTTTCCAAGACTTGGATATTTCAAATCCTACAACTATGAACATGCAAATGCATATATTGCTGAGTTATAATGTTTTTAATTCTTTCAGGAAAATTCCAAGAAAGGGAATAGCAGGGTCAAATGGGACCTCAGTCCTAACTTTCTGAGGCATCTCCACACTGATGCATAGTGGTTGCACCAGTCTGCACTCCCAACAGTGCAGAAGGGTCCCTTTTTCCTAACCACCCCACAAGCATTTGTTATTTATTTATTTATTTTTTGATTGATAGTTATTATTTCTGAAGTGGGATGGAATCTCAATGCTGTTTTATTTCCATTTTGTTAATGGCCAGTCATGTTGAACATCGTTTCATATATTTGTGTGCCATTTATAGTTCTTCATCTGAGAAATGTCTATGAATTTTAGATGTCCATTTTTGGAATGGGTCTTCAAATTTGGAGGGCTCGGATTCTTTTGAGTTTTTGAGGAGCTGCTGGAAAAACATTTTTCCTGCTCTGTGAGTTGGACTTTTACTCTGTTAGTGGTTTTACTTGCTGTGAAAAAAAGCTTTTAATAAGAAAATACACCAGCTGTTGATTCTTTGAGAGACTTCCTGTGTGACTGGGGTTTTGTTTATAAAGTCTTTGCCTACATCAGTAACTTTAAGAGTTCTACCATTCTATTCCTGGCAGATTTGGTGTTTCTGTTTTAATATTTATTTATTTGTTCACAAATGTTCACAGCAGATTCATTCATTTTGATTTTAGTTTAGTGCATGGTAAAATATATGGGTCTAATTTTAATATTTGGCACATGGAAAGTCAGTTTTCCAGAAACATTTATTAAGGAAGCTCTCTTTCTTCCAATGAATGTGTTTGGTATCTTTATCAAAGATAAGGTGGCTGAGTTCGACTGGAGCTATTTCTGCATCTTCTTATCTGTACCACTGATCTTCAGGTCTGTTTTGTGCCAGTACCATGCCGTTTTTATCACAGCATTTCTGTAGTATAATTTCGAGTTAGGGACTGTGACGTCCCCTGCCTTGCCTTTGTTGCCCAGCATTTGTGTTACATTATTAACCACTGTGCTGCAGACCCCATGTAGGACTGAAGACTGGTCCCCAGTAGTTCAAGTTGTTGTGTCAGAACTTACAAAAGGGACATGCGAAGGTTAGGAAGTTGTCATTACAATGCAGAATCCATATCCACAGTAAAATATCTTCCTGTTGTTTGCAGCTGTTATACATTTGGAAAAATAAGTAACTGTATTCCCACACGCTCAAACTGGGCATGGTGGTGTGTGCCTGTAATATCAGCTACTCAGGAAGCTGAGGTTGGAGGATCAAAAGTTTGAGACCTGTCTGGGCTATTTAGGGAGATGGAGTCTGAAAATAAAAAATATAAAGACCAGGGGTATAGCTCAGTGGTAGACAATAACTGGATTCAGTTGCCATTATCAAAAATAAACTTATAGTACGGGCTTTAAAAAAAGAAAATCTATAGAAACACTGTTCATGATGAGATTTAAAGTGAACATATAAAACAGTTTTAGTCTAAAACACAACAGATCCTATCACCAACTGCTTAACACTTGCCACAGTTCCCCTAAGTTAGGCTGAGCTCTTAGCCATCTCCCTGGATACGTGTCCAGTCACCTTCCCATGTGCTGTGTGTTCTGACAACACCGAATCTCCCATGACATGCCCAGTTATGCCCAGATGTTCATGTCCCAGTGACGTAGCCCAAGCTTTGATCTGCTTGAAATGTCTTTCTCCTTGTCTTCCTGGAAAACTGTTCCTTCTCCTTCTCTTCTTGAAATCCCTCCCAGTTCCTTCCAAGAACAAACACTTGGTCCATTCTCAGTGTTCCCGGATATTTTGGCAGAAGTGTGTCCATCTGTGCCCCAGTGCAGGGGATCCCAGCTCAGAGGCCACTCAACACCATCCAGCATGCACCAGACTCACCAGAGAAGCAGTAATTGATCTTTGGGGGAAAGCACAAGATAGAGAAGGATGAAAAAATGTGTTCAGTTCAACAGTAACAGAGTGGAGCAGGCAGAAGTGTCCCTTAGAGTTTAAGTAACAGCAAAACATTCAGGGCAGTTATTGGGGCTCAGTGCTAAATTCAAACACAAATGTGGAGGGGTCATGCCAGCAAAGGGTGCAGCCAGGGCTGAGTGTGATTCAAGGGCAGCCCCACAGCTGTGGGGGACAAAATGAGAAGCCAGCTTGTAAGGCTCCCAGGGTGAAAATCTCAGGTCCTGCAATTTTTCTCCAAGTCTGTCACAATTTCTGTAATAAGATGACAAAGTTCATATCGGGAGGCCTAGGGTCTGACTTAGCTCTGAGGAGTAGAGAGGCTGCTTTCACATTGCTTTGCAGAGGCCAGACTCTGTGGCAGTGCTACTCTGAGAAATAGGAAGGGAGAACATCCCCAGGTCCTTATCACCTGTTGGGGGAAAGCCCCCAGAGGCCTTGTCTGAAAGCCCCCTTCAGCAGCTTGCAGATGCATGACCTGACCTTGGCTAGGGCTGATAGCTTCATGCATGATTTGGGAGAAATCTCAAGAAGTGGAAAAGGGTTGACTTAATGGTAGATGGCAGAGCTGGCTAAGGGCAGCATACAGTGCGCCTGGTCCCTGCTGGAGGAATTTTAGAGGGGAGTCATGGAGTGAGCAGCACTTTTCTTTTCCGCCAATACCCCAGAGAGCGATTTTGAAAGTGACTCTCTGCCACTCTGCACTCCCGTTCCCTGCATGGTTCTCAAATGTGTGTGTCCACTTTCAATGCACACAAAGCAGGGCATCCATTAGAGTGGCAAGGGTAGATTTGAGTTAGCTATCACTCTTCCAACAGGGAAGAGTTCAGTATTAACTAAATTCCACTTCCATCTGTCTCCAGCTTTCTGAGCTATTTTGGGGCATTCTAAAAGGAGCATAAGGCAACAGGAGTAAGTGCAACTTACACCAAGGGCATATAGGGCTTGCCCAGAGGCAATCCTGGTTCTTCGGAGTAAAGACAGATTCTATAACAAAGAGCATTAGGGAAACAGATTATCAAGTACAGGAGGTTGAAATAAGACATATTCTTTCACCTGGTACTGAAATCAAAGCAAAATGGATCAAAAACACGGATAGGGAAAGAGAAACTTGGAAAGTGCTGGAGGATCATACAGGGAAACACTTGAAGCCACAGACATAGAGGAGGACTTCCTGCACAGAACTCCAACAGCACAGGAAATAGTATTAAGAATCAACAATGGGACTACATCAGATTTAAGGGCTAAGTGATGCTTCTTGAAGTCAAGTCTCCTCTTCCCTCGACACGCAATGGGAGAAAAGCTGTTGGTTGGCAATAACAATAAATTCTTGCAGAAGCCAAGAATTTTCTGACAGAGAATAGGGAAGATACCTAGGGATATGGCCTTGGGTTGTGAGAAACCCCATTAGTGTTCGTTCAAGCTACTTTTCTAGTACTGGGATTGATCCTACGGCTTTGGACATGGTGAGGTGAGTGGTCTGCCATTGAGCCCCATGTCTCCCCTTTTTATTTTGTTTTGAGGAAAACATGGCTGATTTTCCTAGGCTGGACTTGAACTTGCAGTCCTCCCATTCCAGCTTCCCAAGTAGCTGGGATTACAGGCATGTAAAACTATGCCCAGCCTTTGTAAAAGTCATGTCAGACCTCAGTGGAGGCCTACCTGGCAAGAGCTCTCAGAGGTACCCAACTAGATTTGGTGAAGGAGACTCTTGTCCTTGTGTGTGGATTTGTTGTAATAAAGACCTGACAATGATCTTAAGCTCTTCAACACTCCCTTCAGAGTGACAGGTTTACTTGCTCTTGTCTTGACTCTGGTTCAGTCTGGGCCTGCATTCCTGAGTCAGTACCAGGCCCAATCTGTAAGAGAACTGGGTGTTCGAGCTTTGATCTCATGGAGCCTACATTTCCATGCAGGAAGTGTACTGCAGTGGGTCACGGACACATCCCAAGATCCCCTGGAGATGAAGGAGGGCCCTGCTGATCCTGACTGCAGTGGTCCTCATGAGGCTCCTGGCACCAGACTGAGCCAAGCCTTGCCCTTCCACACCAGCATCAAACCATATCTGACCCTCCTGATGGGGCCAATTGCCCCGCTGATGTCAGCTAGGCCCCAGTTACACTACTTGAAGCAGAAGCCTCACCAATTGAGTGCTAAAACACAAGAGAAAACTAAATGGTGGTTGTTTGAGGCCCCTAAATTTTAGAGTTATTTGTATGCAACCCCAAATAGTAGATAAAGAGTAGGTGATGAGAAGAAGATGTGAGATTGCAGACTGAATTTTTTCTTATATTTTTATTGAGAAGCAAATAGCAATGGTACAGTTTCAAAACCGATTGGTAGGACAGTTTCAATAAATCATTGCATATTATTGTCTTAGTGGTTATTCATTGTACAAGATGCAGACATGATATTCTGTCCACAAACACTATTGGAATGAATATTTCTATTCACTGAATTAAGAGTAAGTAGCTGTATGTCTATCCTAACTATTTTGAATATGCAGATAAAGAATAGTCATTCATTTGTATTCCTCTTTTTGTTTGGTTTTGTCAGAGAAGGGTATTCCATTGTCATTTAAATATTTTAGGTGCATCAATTCAACAAAATATTCCAATCTAGTCCAGGAGTCCATAACAGTAGTGGGTTTTCTGTAGCACTGGTAATGTCAGAAGTTGTTGACTTGAGCTTTTACAGCTCAGCATATTAATATGGCTTTACTTTTTATACCTCCTTTTTATACTTTTTCTGCTGGATGGTTAAGCCCAAGATAGAGCAAGACCTATGTAACAAGAAATGTAACTTTTGTATCTGCCAAAGTCAGTCAAATCCTTTGCAGACTGAAGTTTGTATGATCCAGGTTGCTAAGGGTTTTGGAAGATCCAAAAGTCTGAAGGATTACAGTCCTTCATTTTATATGGAGCAAATCCAGAAGCCCTGGACTTTTCTAGTGATCAGACATGACTGCCACATGTCCCAGTGTGATGACAGCCCAGACTCCAGCTAGTATCATATAAGACTCGTCAGTTGTAAGCAGCTTCAAGTAGGGGCACAGGTCATCTCCCGATAATACTTGCACTGCATGTTAGGGAATGTGCCTTGCTGCTGTGATGGGAGAGAAGTGAAACCATAGGGAAGTGATGCAGACCTCTGAGCCTTGTATGTGTGTCACCATTGTCATGGGAGTGAGCAGTTACCTAATCTGTGCCATGAGACTGAGAAAACTCCCAGAGCTGGGAGGGGAGGCTGGCATCCACTGTGGGTCCAGTCCTTCGGAGCACAAGCGAGAGTGACTTCTGAATCCTGTGGGAGCCTGTGACAGGGAGATGGCACTGTGGATGCCAGTGCTTGGAGAATGGAAGAGAGCGGTCTCTTCTAGGCCCAAGGAGCCAATCCATCTCTCCTTTCCTTTCTGTTCCTTCAGATGCTCCTGTTTCCCATATCTTTCTTTCAAGGGATCATGATTATTATTATTATGATATTAGTCACTGGCATTTTAATTGAATATATATATTTTCAAGAGGGCATAAAAATAAAAGAAATAGTTATTGGCTTAATAGAAATCACACATCCAAATACTGTATAATCAGAACAAAATAATTTGGCCTTACTGTCTCTACATATCTGTTAAATTCCACAATTCAACATTATGTTCAAGGACTATGTTTTGCTAAGACCATGTCCCTTCTCTTCTGCATCTCTAGCTTTGGGCTACAGTTCACGAAGCAAAGGTTTTGCCAGTGGTCACAGGTCTGGGTGAAACTGTCATCCCTCTGGCTGAACCCTAGGGCTGACTCAGACTTCCCAAGGCTGATGACAACTCATGTTCCCATGAGTTCTTGCTTGCTCCAAGCCCATGGGAACATGAGTTGTCATCAGTGTGTCCAACTTTGTTATCCATGGTTTTTCACAGGAAAAGACACACAAACTCACCCCAGTTCTCTTCTAATTTCTCCAGAACAGGAAGACATGTTGCAGTCCATAGCTGGAAAGTTCTCCGCTTAGCCCCAGTCTGTCTCTGGTTTTGGCTTGGGTGAGATCCCTGCTGGATCAGTACCTACTCTTGATGGTTTCAGTCCGCCATCAAACTTCTTAGGTCCCCACCTGTGCGACTGTCACGCACTCAGGCCCTACCATTACCCAGGTATTGCCTTTCTGTAAACTGAGTGGCTTCAGTCCCCACCCTGCTGATGGTGTGTGGAACCTCACGGGGTGCCCATACTTGCGACACGCCCGACTTTGCACATCACCTATTACCTCCCGCTGATTGATAGCCTGGTTTCTGGACTCCCTATTCCCTTTGGGGCCTGAGCAACAGGACCAGTATCTTTCCTGGTAAGAATCAGCTGTGTAGCAGTGGTGGAGCAACCTCAGCTTGGCCCATATGTGCCTTTTCTATCCTCACTAATCTAGAAAGCTAAGTTTAGGTTGTTTTGCACCTGAGGACATCTGAGTTAGGATGTCCTGGGTGTGGAGTCACTTTAGGATGGAACTGGAATTTGGAATATTTCTAATGATCTTCTTTTCCCCTAAAAATGATGCAAATGTCCACAATACCAGTAGTAAGACCTGAGGTCTTGGTTAAGGGCCTTATATCAACTCCACCCATCTAGTTTGCTCCACTTGACAGTGGTCCTGTCCTCTGACCCTCATCCTTCTATCTTTTCCTGGAAGTAGCTAATCTCGAAGGCTATAGCTGGACAATCTACCCCCAAGCAAGAGCTTCTCATCCTCCCTGCCCGGTGGTATGAGTGCTCTGCTTCTCCAGAGTTCAAGCTGAGAGAAGGCCCTTGAGGCAGGTGTCTTCTGTACTGTGGCTCATAGGAAGGTGTCTCCAATCAGACGGAGCTGTGCAGCTGGCAAAAGCTGCCGGCTGGGACTTTGCTTCAAAGGCTCTGGGGAGACTTCTCTCCTGCAGAGGGGGATGGACAGCTTGTGGCTGCGAGCTTGATGCACAAAATCTTAATTTCAGATTCAGAAGCTTTCCTTCTACTCTTTGATGTGAGAAATTGCTGAGACTTCAGAACAGCAGTGCAGATTGAGGGGCTGCTCTGTGGTGGCCCTGCCTCCAGATGGGGATGCAGGCAGCATCCGTGTGGAGCAGCTCATTCCACCCACCATAAAGACAATCCGGTTAGCACAAGACACCGTGAGCAGCTGTGACCTTGAATTCCACATGCAGAGCAAAAGCTCATTCATAAGTAGCGAGGACAGAGACCGTTCAGCCCGCCACGCTAACTCAGAAACCAGGCATTTTAATCTGCATCATTCTTAGAAATATGTTCCTTACTATAATAAATTTTTAAAATTAAATATACACCATATTTTTAATAACTCCATGAATGTGAATTATTGATGTAAATACAAGGTAATGTTATACTGATGGAAGTAATTGTGTTTCAGTGAACAGCTTCCAGACATTCAATACTGAAACACTTATAAGTAAAACTAATAAATTTTCGTTCAATGCTAATATGTGACTTTTAAGTAAAATCAGATACATTTCTTACTAATAGTAAAACAAATTAAAAAGTCAGCCTATTCATCAAGGGACTAGAAATTTCTTTATTGATTAATTTAGTCAAAGGATATTTATTGATTGCCTACTGTCAGGCACTGTTATAGGCCTGAAAATTAAGCAAATTTGCATACATTGCTGCACTTGGTGTTGATTTGGCATGTCATTTTGGCAAACTGATTCATTTGAATATGGCTTAAATTGCTTCTGCCTTTTGTTATTATTCATCCACATGACCAGAGATGATGTCACGGTCAAAGCCCCTCATGGTGAAACTCGCAAGCCCACTACTCCCAGGAGGCAAGAGGCTGACCTTGCTGCACGGGGTCCTTTGTGTCGGGGCTGAGGTTGGGCTCCAGGGTGGCACTGTGCTACCTGTGTTAACTATAATCCCATTCCAGGATGAAATGCAACTACTCATTATATAAGAAACCCTTGATTTATGTACAATATCCTGTATTTCATAGTCATCGACCCCTTTGGACAATAGGGTGAAATATCCTTTATTTCACACAAGCATTTACATTTTTACATGTGAAACACATGAATTTCAAACAATGGGCCCTGAGTCCCACTTACTCATCTTGGGGTTTCTTGGTTCCAGGCAAGGGTTGCTGGTCTAGAAGTCCTGCTATTCTCTAGTTCTGGGAAGCGTCTGTGAACTGAAGTTATCAGGAAACTTTCCTACTTGGACTGAGACAGTATGTGAAATCCCCTGTACAGTGTGGTGGTATAACCCTTCCTGCTGAACAAGGTCACTGAGTGAACATCCTAAGTCCGCAAGCTCAGCTGTTGATATTGGAAACTCCAGCCTAAGTAATGGATCCTTTTTTTTCAAGCCAGATATTATGCACTGATTTTCATGTCCTCTTTCTAATTGTGGCAAGAAAACCAAAGTTCCCTTGTACATTCCCTTTACATATTTGCAGAAGGTCTTTTTTTTTTAAATATAAATCTGTTCTTCATTTTTTCTTTAACAAAATCTGATGAACACCCCTTCTTGGGCATTCAGAGAAAAACATATTCATGCTCACTAGGGTGGGCTGTCTCCACTTCCCTGGACATAGAGGGAGAATTTTCAGAGGGCAGAATGGTAGGCTTAACAAACTCATTGCCAAGTATATATAATGACTCCTCAAAGATGTTCACATCCTGATCCTGGAATTTGTAAACACATTACAAGGCCAAATCAGCAGATTTTTCTGATTTAGATTTCTTCAGACATTTTGTCCAAAGAGAAGTAGAAGGTCAAAGTAAAACTAGGAGCCCTGAAGTCATCTTGAATATTGCTTAATAGTTGTGCTGTTTTGTACATCTCAATGGACTCTGCCTCAGTTTCTTCCACTGAAAAATGGGCTTCATGTCATCTTCCCACTCTTCTCCCTTGCTCTATCTGTACAATGGTCAGATGGGATAGTTCATGGAGTGTTTTATTTTAAGTTGCAAAGCATGATAAAATAACATCAAAGTCACAATGCAACTTTTATTGGTCACTACCATCATTTGGAGTATCAAGGTTCTTTAGGTTTTGAGGTAAAAATTTCTTCACTTAATCTTTCACTAATCACTTATTCAGTTAATTCTTTTTTTTCTTGTCTCTTGTTTTCACTTATTACCTTTAAAAAAAAAAAAAGCAAACAAGCATCTACTTGAGAGACAGTGTCACAGTAATTGGTATGACAAGGCCAACAGTACGTATTTAGAAAACCAGAATGACAGACATTCCAAGACCCTACTATTGCACATTGCTATCTTCATTCAGTTAATTCTACTTGAATATGTTTCATGTGGCCACCAGCGCTAGGTCAAGAGACCAGAAGTCCAGGAGCCAGGGTGCTGGGATGAACAGAACTTGGACATATTGTGTACATGGATCTGAACCCAGTGTCTGTGGTCAGGCAGGTTAACCTGTCAAATCCTACTTTCTTCATCTGCAAAATGATGTCATATAGGTATCTCAGGATACCTATGTAAGACTATGAGACTGCTATAAAATATATAAAGCACCAGGAACATAGTAAGCACCTCATGTATGTTTAATAGTTGTAATATTTGGGGGTTATTAAGGCATATGATTTCATTTGGAGTCTCTTTCAATATCACATTGACATCCATCTTTGGTACGGATGGAAACCCAGAGGACCCTGCACATAACTCTCATAGAACCTTATAATGGGGAGCCAGGTCTGCAGTCTTCCTGGCAGAGGTTTTAGGTCAGAAAAAGAAGAGGAGTAACCTTAGAGCCAGCAAAATAGAGGAAGAGGAAAGGATCAGAGATCTTAGCAGCAGTCAGAGATCTGTATTGTGACTTCTCCCTCTCTTGGTCAAAATGAAAGGTCATTGGGGTTAGAAAGAAGGAGAGGAGGGTCAGGCACAGGCAAATTTTCACCATGACTTCTGCTTATGTCCTTGCAGAGAGCACCCATGTCTGAGAGGGCTGAAATCAGGGCATAGTGCCTATGGAGGGGGGCAATCTAAGCTGCCATTATAAACTTTTCTGGGCCTAGTGTAGTCCTAGAAGGGGACTCAGACATCTGCACATTGCCTGAAGAAGCAGAAGTTGGCAGGGGCTCCTGCTCGGAAGGTTTGCTAGTACAGAGATAATGGAGCCTGTATTGGAGGAGGGAGCTGGATAAATAACTCAGGCTGTGGCATCCACCAAGGCCAATTTGGGGCCAATACTAGGGAGAAGACACTGGGAAAAGATGAAACTGAAAGGACATCAACAAATGAACCAGCTGCAAATGTTCAGCCTAGAGACCAGAGAGGTCCAGGGATGTCCTCATGGCATGAGGGTACTAAAGGATGCTGTGGGAAGGGAGCCAGAATGGCCAGAGCCCCTGACCTGGAAGAGTCTGGTGAAGATGTCAGACTTGAATACAGACATGGGGCTCCTGCAGGTGTGGTCAATAGTAGAGCACAAGGCCTGGGCAATGGCGCCAGGTTCCATGGGGTGGCAGGTGTTCAATTAGAACTCATCCCAGAGCAGCACACCACTATGGGGATGGCCAAAGAGACTCAGCTGAGCCCACAGGGTTGGGGGGAGGGACGGTTTTTGTATCTCCTGGATCTCTGAGTCTTTAGTACTTGACATAGGTTCATTCCCTACACTCGGGTGTCACCTTAAAAAGAAAGGGGTGGGGAGATCTGATAAAATGAACTGCTACCCAATAGCATCCTGGACACCCCAAAGAGATAATATCAGTCTCTGGGGTCTGAGGTCTTTTGTCTTGAAAATTTCAAGTGTAACCTACATGAACACTGTCCATTGGATGAAAGAAAGATTTTCATCATTAGTAGAAAGGATGGAAGCCACATCCTACTAACCTGAGCAAGCTGGTCCCAGAAATATGGCAGCAGTAAGGAGCGAGGAAGCATGTCATGTGGGGGTCAGCCCCTGCCCTTCAGTAGGATCTCTTGGTAAGATTCATGGGTGGTCAGGACTGAGGGCCAGAGCAGAAGCAGGAGCAGGAGAGGCAGGAAGCAAAGGGAGGCCAGCTCTGCCCAGGGAGAGCTTTCCTTGGAAGGGGTGTGGACACTGGGCCAGGGAGCACACTTACCCTTAGTGTGATGCTTTGGGTTGCATGTTTTAGACACCTAGGGGGAGCTGGTAGGAAAAACTGAATCTCAACAGAAAAAAGCTGCTCAAAGTTGAGGACTGTAAGAACAGAGGGATCATGGGGTTCAGGGAAGGCACAGGACTAGGGACCCCATAAATATCAGAAAAGTGTCCTTTGATTTTTCTGCAAGCTTCTGCTTCACCTTCCCCTGGCTTTGGGTTACCTTTCTATTTCCAGCAGGAAGCCTAAGAGGTTCTGGGTCCACACATGGGAAGACCAAGTTTCTGTCTCTGCTGGTTTTCCACAAGTGGGCTGGTTGGCCTCCTCTGCACCCACCACCTCCACAGACAGGAGCAAGAGACATCAGGGAAATAGTGTTGCTCCCAAAGCCAATTGCCAGGGTGCCTGGCATCCTCCACAGGGTACTGAGGGAATCTAGAGAGAGGGAACTTGGTGAAGGCAGTGGGATTTGGCCAAAGAGAGCAGTGACCTGTCTCCCTGTGGACTCTGCTTGGGAAGCCTGAGCCAACCCTCTCCTGGTCACGAGCCAGGCAGCTTGGCTGAGGATGAACCCCCACTCTTTCATTGTATCACCTTAAAGAAATGAAGTGTTGGGACCTGCACCTGGCACTCCGGGGGGCAGGGTGGGAGGAACATGATCTGGAGGCCAGCCTGGGCAATAGGCCACCTTAGTGAGACTCCTCAAAATTTAAATGAACAAAATAAATGCACAAAAATGCTGGAGATGTGCAGAGCAAGTGACAAAAAGAAGGAGGAGAAGGAAAGGAGGCAAGGGGGAGGGAAGAAAGAGAAAGAGAAGGAGGAGAGGAAATGGAATAGAACTGTTGGTAAGAAAAAGGGAACAAACCTGGAGGATATTACTCAAAGGCCAAAAGTTGGTGAACCGTTACTCACTGGGATTTTGCAACAGGTGTTGGTGCTGATTTTCTCACAACTCCTTAATGAGTCTTGAGGGAAAAGAGGATAGAAATTTTCTACAGCTTTGACTGCTTTATTGTCATGCCAGCCCGAGGAGTTCCTCATGATTTACATGATTCATGTGCAGAAGTTTATACAAATAAAAATATAAGAACTCGGGTGTCCAGTGTGGCCTTTAAGGAACCTGGGGCGAGGAAAGGGGGAGGGGCAGGAGGAGGGCAGGAAAGAGCAGCTTGGCTCACATCCTAGTGAGGGCCACACAGGGAGCTGGCTCTTAGCGTTGTGTACACGCTGAGATTCAGGGAGCCTGGGGTGTGAGCCCACTGAGACACACCTGCTGTTCACAA
>PVKA01018921.1:12052-43046 GCA_004027165.1 Ctenomys sociabilis | reverse complement strand
GTTCATGCAGGGCTTGAACTCATGTTGTACACACTACGCTGACCTCAAGCAAGCTCATAGTGTGGACCTCCTTGCCTCAGCTTCCCAAGTGCTGGGATTATCACTGGATGGATTTCATTTGTTGCTGGGAGTCTGTTTTCTGAGAAGTAGAAGAATTACTTAGGAACTGCAGTCAAGACTGTGTGCCTATGTTGAAGATTATTGAGTATCTTACACAGCTAGAACTGACCGCCTAACCTTAATGTTAAGAAGTTCTGTGCACTTTGCTGATTTGCAGTAAGAAGACAGGACACATGGATACATAATTTAGGAATTGTCTTGGACAAACATTTTCATTATCCTTCACGTTATTTCTGTATTTGAGCGTGCTGAACAAAGTCATTCACAAATAAAAAAGATCATGTGATTTATATCAATTTTATACTTTATATGAGTTAGTATAAAATCTTAGAAGCAGGATTTTGTAAAATAAAACTATTTGATTTATTTATTTGATTGAGAAACAAATAGCAATGAGATAGTATCAGAACTGATTAATAGGACAGTTTAAATAATTAATACATTGTACATTGTTATCTTCTTAGTGGTTATCCAAAGTACAAGAAGCAGACAGGATATCCTGTCTAGACCACTATTAGTACAAAGTTTTCTACTCATTGAATTAAGCGAAAGTAGCTGTGTATCTATCCTAACTATTCTGTATATACAAATACAAGATGGTCTTTCCTTTGTATCCCCTTTTTTTGTTTAGTCCTGTTGGAGATGGGTATTCTGTTGGCATCTAAATACAATAGGTACATGATTTCAGCAAAATAATCCAACACAGTCCCGCAGTCCACAGTAGTAGTGAGTTATCCACAGAAGTTGTTGATTAGAACCTTTTACATCTCAGCCTATTAATATGGCTTTACTTTATATACCTCATTTTTTATACTTTTCTGCTGGATGGTTAAGACTAACATAAAGTGAGATTTATATAACAAGAAATGTAACTTTTGTATCTGATAAGGACAGTCATGTACTTTCAGGATTTATCCTGTAGCCCTGTACTGCACTTTGTAGATCCTTTGCCCATATCAGCCTTGTGGATGGATGAGTCACAGCCATTGCTTAGCCAATTTTCTTTCTGTGAAATCCTGAGAGAAGGTTTTCACTCTATGTGACTCTCCTTAGGCACATTCTACATCATCAATCACTTTCCTCTGTGGTCCCATAATCTCCTTGATCAGAAAATTTGGGACACAACTGAGTTACAAGATGTTATAGTACAGGTTCTCCTGTGTTCTGAGTCTTCACTGATCTTGAAAGGTTAGGGCCAAAATGTTGGCTGACCTTGCAGCCCTTCCTTTTCTCTAATTTTTGATCTGCAACTTAGATTGTTAATCCTCCAGAAGAGAAGCTTATTATTACCCTGAAACATATGCAGTTCAGTTTACCCTAAGTATCAGCCATCTTAGGCATTTTATTCATTCGTATAAAATACTAATTTTATTTAGTTTTTTTGAGTTTGATACATCTCTCTATCATATTATCCTTGAGCCATTGCTTCATTAACATTAACTGGTTCGTTCTCATGATGCAGTTGATTTATTAACTCTTTCTGCTGAGGTTCAAGAGTCAGCCTTTTTGAAAAGCGTACAAGTTCCTTCTGAATGTTTACAGAAGTATTACTCATTTTGTGTACTTTTTCATCATTCACAATGTTTATCTTCTTGAGATTAGTGGTGATTGGTTTTGTTTTGTTTTTGGACTTGAAAGTTTTTTGGTTGGCTATGTAAAATACATTTTTGGACTTATACCCTCTGAATATATTCTTTTTTTTTTTTGGCAGAACCAGGGATTGAATTCATGCCCTTCAACTTGCTAGGGAAGCTCTTATTCCACTGAGCCTTCTCCCGGCCCCCTCTTAATGTATTCTTAGCCATTGTCTTTGATATCTATGTGCTGCTGCTCTAGCTCCAGGAGATGACATCTGCCTATTTATTTTGTATTTAGTATAGAATCTTCAAGGTCTCACTACACTGATCAGACTACTCATAGCTTTCATCCTCCTAAGCGCTGGGAATACCGTTGTACACCACCATGCCAGGTCTCATTCACTGTCTCAATCTTCTCTTGGGGTGGGGCTGGCAAGGCATGCTGATTGAGCCCTAGCCACTGTGCTCTGCCTAAGCAGATGCTTATTGATATTATTTAAATGAGTTCTTTATAAATATCGAATTCATGAAAATTGTTTTGTCATTTCAAATACAGTTGAGGTATTTCCTTTTCTTTATCCTTATATTATTGGAAGTAGGGTGGTATAATTTTTTTTAAAGAAATGGTCTTATTATTTAGTGCATATTTAAAAGTAGTAAATATAGTAATCAATGTTAATTTAAATTAGCTTAGAACCTATGTTGCAATGGTGGTACATATTTGTAGTCCTTGTACTCTGGAAGGCTGAGGCAGGAAGATGGTTTGTTCAAGCCTAGACCTGGCAATTTAGTAACTTATTGAGACCCTGGGGTAGGATTTGGTGGATATAGCTTTGTGTAAAGGCCTGGGTTCACCTTCCAGTACTGAAAGCAAAACACAACCCAAAACATTATACATGTGTGTGTGTGTGTCCATCTGTGGTGTCTAATAGTCAAATCTTTGTGAAAACAAATTAAAGATTTAAAGAGGCGTATTTTATAATTTTATTTTTTAAGAATTCAATCTAGGGAAATGCACATAAACACAGTCATTGATACATAAAAGATTTTATTTATAAAAATATTCAACATATAATTATTTAAAACAGCAAAGCTAAACAATGTGATAGCACTCCTGGTCTGTCTCAGTGCACATTAGTAATGGCACAGTTTTAGCAAGAAATATAGGAAAGTATTTAGCATCTTAGGCAAATAATGATATGAGAAATAAGTCACAGTATGTTTTAATGGAAATCTCACATGTAGTGTTTGTTCCAGTGATGTAGTACACTCAGAAATACAAAGGCATGATAAATATGTTACATGTAGGACTATTCCCTGTGTAGTGATTTTCCTCATATATCTTCTTCTTTACTTCCTTCCTTCCTTCCTTCCTTCCTTCCTTCCTTCCTTCCTTCCTTCCTTCCTTCCTTCCTTCCTTCCTGTCTTTCTGTCTGTCTGTCTTTCTTTCTTTCCTTTCTTTCCTCTTTTGTTCTTCTTTCTTTCTTTCTTTCTTTCTTTCTTTCTTTCTTTCTTTCTTTCTTTCTTTCTTTCTTCTCTCTTTGTCTCTCTCTCTCTCTCTCTCTTTTTTTTGCGGGACTGGGTATTGAACTCAGGCCCTTGCACTTGCCCTGTAAGCACGTATTCTACTGAGCCATCTTCCCAACCCTATTCTGTTATTTTCAACAATGTATATGGTGCATATTCTAATGTCACAATTGAAGGGGTGACTTACTATTTTTAAAGATTTTGCTCCTGAAGATGACTAGTACTTTTTATTTGATGTAATTTAAAAAATGAATTAAGACAGCAGGAGGAATAAGATAAAATGTAACACATCTGAACCATTTTCATGATTGATACTTTTCTACTTTAGATGTTAGAAAATTCCTTGCCAACTTTTCTAAGTGAAATAGCTAAAATTGCCAGTAGATCTTTTTTGTTCATTTCAGCACATTTTATGAATGGACATTTATTATGAAAAGCATTAAATATCTTTCTTTCACTAAATGAAGACAGCTAGGCTGTTCTCACTTGATTGAGCTGATGACATATAATAGTTTGTTTATGTGATCACTTGCCTGTTCAGCAGTTTTGATCCATGATGGAATAAAGACTCCTTCTGCCTTTGTTTATGAATATGAAATTGAGAGATTTATTTATTCAGTTTCGACCTATCATTCAAATTAACTTGGCTGTTTGCATTCATTTTCAAGAGAAACATTTAATTCTTGTGAAGCAATAATCTGATCAATCTCTTAGTTTTTAAAACTGCTCTGGAGACACTTTTAAGCTGCCTAGACTCTAAAGCTTCTTTTTATTAGAGTATGAAATGCAAAATTGATTTTGATAGCTCATTTTGAAAATAATATATATTTAAGGGTATAGCATTTTGTCTCTAATAAAAAAGGTCTCAGTGGACCAAGTTAAACAAACGTTTCACCAAATCTTGCTGACCTTTTCTTGCTGATCCTTAGATATGATTAGTAACCTTTGAAAGAGCTGAGGAAGTTTTTGTTTTTTTTTAGTTTGCAATTATCTAATCAGTAATGAGTGATAATAAATATACTCATTTTCCTAATGTGCCACCTTCTCTGGTCTCTTATACTGAATGATTTGTAAACATTTTATATACACCACTTCCTGTTAATCATTAAATATTCACTTCCTGAGTCTTGATATTGTGGTTTATTTTCCAAATGTTCAGCTGAATTGTTATCCAGGTGTTCATTTTTAATAATACTGATCTTTGTACCAATGTCTTAATCTCAAACCTACTCTCATTGCAGAATCCATGCATATTTCACAGGTGGCTGATGGTATATCAGGAAACAGTGTTGGCTGCAGTAGCCTCTGTGGCTTCCTTTCTTGCATTTTACACATAAATATTCCAGCCCTTTCTTTGTATACACTGACCTGACCATTAGTATACTTCTCAACTGAACTCTCCCCTTCTTACCTGCCATCTCTTACTTCGTGTTGATTTTAATTGAATAATCTTCAATTTCATTGTATGTTGTCTTCCTTATGTAGTATGATTTTTTTTTTTTTTTCCTTTTTAGGCTCTCTTTGAATCTCTGCCACAATATTTTAGCAGAAATACTTCCACTGTGGGATTTTAGAAGTAGACACAGATTTGGTAGTGTAAGGGTTTGGTTGGTGATGTGAGACAGGAATAATCAATCTGTTATTTAGGTAGATAAAGCCTAGGAAGATGAAAGGCACTGAGATAGTTGTAGGTGCCAGTAGGCTTTTGTTTTCCACTTCTGATGAACACAGAACTGTCTTCTATTTCAACCCTAGTCCTTGATTTACCCTTCCTGTTTCATGTAGGACAAGGACCATGGCCTAGGCCCTCAGCACTGAGAGTAGAGGTGCTTCTACCTAGAGCTGAGTGAGTGACAATATCTTTGATGTGGATTCATGTGAAAATTCTGCAGTCTGGTTGCATGGAACTAGTGTCACAGTCTGTCAAAGTGTGACTCCCAGAAAAGAGTATGACTGGCCTCTAATTAATGGCATAGAATGCTTTACAATTTGGGCTTCAAAGTTTTTTGTAACTTCTTTTTTGTTTTATAAAAGTTATAATCCTTTGATTTCTTTCCACGTTTACCTTATCAGTGGTACTTAGTCATTTAAGTCAGTTTGGGGAAAAATACTCTTTCTGTATCAAAGTGGCTCATAATTGATGCATTAACTTTAATTTCCAGAGCATGTATTAATCTCTGGTGAAATACTGTGTTAAATTAGCTAATAACAGAATTGTTCTCAGCCAGGTTATGGTGGTACACACCAGCAATGCCAGCATTTGGAAGGCTAGGTCACAGGGATCACTGTGAATTTGAGGCCTTCCTGGACTATATAGTGAGTTCAAGGACTACATAGCAAGACCTTTTTCAAACAAACAAAGAAGCTTTTCTCTTTAGTGTAAGCGAAACAGCACATTATAGATAGTTCCTTTGGCTTATGTTGAAAGTACATCAGAGCCTCATGTCTGGTTGCATTTTATCCTTTCTGAAATGGCATTGTGGCTATTGATGACTTTTGCCTTTAGCTGGCTTTATGAGGGGTTAAATGTCACCTCATATGTCTTTCTGAAACTGTATTTCAAAGTCAGGGGTTGCTGAGCTAGGCTTTTTGCCTGCATTTGTGCACATTGTGTTGCATGAGAATGCAGCCATATTCCTCTTGAGTCTCTGGCTAATTTTGTACTTATGGCTGACTAGAGTCGATGTTACACAGATCATAGCTCCACACATGCAGTACTACAGTATGCTGTCTGGAATTTTATGGGAAGGGATTGCTACTACCTTCTAGAAAGTTTGCTGGGCCCAGAGACCTCACACATCCAAATCTTGCCCACAAATTTTAAAGGAGTAATCAGTTTGCCTGCTTCACCCTTGCAAGTAGCAGAGTGATGTTGCTTTCCTTGGTGATGCACATCCACCTGCGACTCCTTGTTTACCTGTGCTGTGAAATCAGCAGGAGTTCCACACTGCTCAGTGGTGGTGTCCCTCATACAGTAATGGAGGATAGGCTGGGTTTTTGACATAGTGCCCAGATGTCCAGACTGTGCTGAGTTGCCCTCACCCTCAACATCAGCTCACACTTGGAGAGGAAGCTGAGGGCCCTGCTGTCTTTTCTGAACCATTTCATGCTGAGGCTGATTAGCATAGGGCAGATCTTCCTCTTAGGGATGCTTCTTTGAGATATGTCATGCAGAGGTTGAAGATGTCTTTGGCACAAAGGTTTTGTTTGTAATGGCCTACATAAACAGGTAGATGCAAATTCTTCCTGCTTAGCAAGATTATGTTTTACATGATGCTGCCTGTGTCACATTTAATATTTATTTCTGTGACAAGTGTGTATAGTATTTTATTATAATAGTTGTACATTAAAGCTACCATCTTTGTTTGTTTTTTATTTTGTTTTAACAAGATGACCAGTAGGGCCAGCCAAATAGCTCAGTGGACTAAAGTGCCTGCTTAGGCAGAGTGCAGTGGCCAGAGTTCGTTCCCTCATGTGCTGTACTGGCTCTGTCCCCAGAGCACACTGAGAGGGTCATTGAGACTGGGCATGGTGGTGCACGCCTGTAATTCCAGAGTTTGGGAGGCTGAAACAGGAGAATCACTAGAAGTCTGATCTATGTAGTGAGACACTATAGACCATTACTAAAATACATTAAAAAAAAAAAAAAAAAAAAAAAAAAAAAAAAAAAAAAAAAAAAAAAAAAAAAAAAAAAAAAAAAAAAAAGATGTCCAGTAGTAAGACCGAAAGTTAGGTTCCTGGGATGGTTTTGGTATTTGCCTTTTACTCTTTGTTGAAACCCTTGTCACAAAGAATTCTGCTTTTTGGCCACTTTTCTATCTTGTCAAAACCACTATGAAATTAGAAAGGAACTGGGTGTGATGGCTCATGCTTATAATCCTAGCTCTTAGGGGCCTGAGGCAGGAAGACCATCTTGAGTTTGAGGCCAGCTACATAGTAAATACAAGGCCAGCTGGAAGTATATTTCATGACCCTGTCTCAGAACAAAAGAAAATGAAACTAGAAGATTTTCTCTATAGTAATGGAAGTTGCAAGAGTTGTGGCAATCATAACACCAAAGAAGTTTTAGGTCATGACAATACCACCATTAGAGATGATTCATAAGAGTGCTGCTTTGCTGCAGGCTGCACCATTTCCACTTTTCTGTGCAGAGAACCATGGTTCCTTTACAATGGTAACTTTTTTTTTTTTTTGTCATTTTGAGACAGGGTCTCACTATGCAGTTCAGGCTGGCCTTAAGCTCACTTTGTAGCTCAGGCTGGTCTTGAACTCACAACAATCCTCCTGCCTCAGCCTCCCATCCAAGGTCTTGTGGCTTGAGGAAGAGCTCTTTGGAATGGGCTTAAAAGTTTTGTAAAGAGTCACTTGCTTGAATCTGTTTGGAAGCCTCATTTCCTTGGCTTTTCTCTTGCTGCTGAATAGCTGAAAACTGATCAGACAGATCCAGAGGTCTATGACATCTTCCTCATTCAAGGCAAGGTGACTATCAAGGAAAAGAAAGAGAATTTTCTTTATCCAAGGAGGCTTGGGGGCAGCCTACTTCATGTTCACTTTTTTCCTCAGTTTTCTTCCTTTTGGATATTCTGCCTCCCAGTGATTTCAGGGACACTATATGTTTGTTTATCAGTCACAGTACCTTTATTCATTTTATTTTTTTTGGCGGAACTGGGGATTGAATTCAGGCCCTTGTGCTTGCCAGGGAAGCGCTTATTCCACTGAGCCATCTCCTCATCCCCCACAGTACCTTTAGTGTGATCAGTAATATCCTGTTCATTTGTGGATTCACACATATATTGTTAAGAATATGCTTGCTAGAGGAAGACTGGCTGGTGGCCTTGTTCATTTCAGATCCAAGACTACGTGTGTGTAAAGGGCACTATCTTCAGATTTTGATCTAATTTTCTCTGACCTAGAAATAGAAGTACTATTGAGAGGAGTTGTTTTGAGATGGCTTTGTTTCCTAGTGTGTAAAAGAGAAGGGAATAAACTTGTATTGAAACCTAAACTACTTTTCACATTAGATATAGGTACAAACACAGGAGGTAAAAACAGGAGATGATATCCTAGTGGTCAATTCTTCTTGAGATGGAGTCTCTGAAGTAGGTTTTGAAAATCTTAAAGTATGGTTAGTATTTCTCATGGATTCCTCAAAAGGATGTTTCTTGTAATCTCCTTCCAGAGAGTGGTACAGCTCATTGTTCTCTCAGCTGTTGATTTTTGGTGAAGAACTCTTCTGGTCTTTGTGCATCTAAAAATGCATACTTTTTTCACTTTGGTTGCTTTTACTTATAAAAGTAAATGTTTTTAACTTTTAAAAACATTAAGTGTAAAACTGATGGTGATGTTCTTAAAATTTTTTCTCTACCAATTTTGTGACTTGAGACATTTTGTTCTCTTTTAGGTAGTGATGATAAATTCATGGGACTTTGAAAGTACTCAGTAAAGCATAAAATCATTCTTGTAAAATGAAGAAAGGAAGAATTTGTTGGAAGCTGAGGCAGGAGAATCACAAGGTTGAACCTAACCTTGGCAGCTAAGAAAGTTGGCAAGACCTTTGTACTTCTTTATCATGACACTCTTTCAGCCTTGTCCAAAATTACTTAAAATCATTAAAGCTGGACGTGGTGGCGCATGCCTGTAATCCCAGCACTCGGGAGGCTGAGGCAGGAGGATTGTTGTGAGTTCGAGACCAGCCTGAGCTACAAAGTGAGCTTAAGGCCAGCCTGAACTGCATAGTGAGACCCTGTCTCAAAAAAAAAAAAAAAAAAAAAAAAAAAAATCATTAGATATATCTGTAGAACTAGGGCTCCCACAACCACTTCTAGAAATGTTCATTTTGTTAAAAGGCTCTGCACTTCGATTTGCTTAAAATTTTGGAACTTTTCTGTTACATTATATGAATGGAAATTTGTTGCTGGTTGGCCTAAATATCCCTCTGCCAGACGCGAAGCTCTACACCAAAAGTAGTCACTAGAACCCCTGTGCTCTGGCTGGGGGAAAATGATTTCCTTTTATGGCACCCAGGGCTGCCTCAAGTTCTCCAGAGCCCCTGTGGGGAAGCGGATAGTTGCCAGGACTGTGAAAGGATGGCAGTTGCCGTTCTTCTCTTTTGCTTATTTCCTTTTGCTGACTCCCAAGCCCTTGGTAGGGTGAGGGGGCAGCCTGTGCTTGCCGCCAGCAGAGGAAGGGCCCCTGCCCTTCTATTCTAGATTGTTCTTCCTCTAACAGTTAGACTGTTAGATGCAGTCTAACTCTCTTCCCCACCTCTCTTCACAGTATTGCTGATTCCTTGTATCCCTGTCAGTTTTTCCCGAATTTTACACTCCACAGTGTGGCAGAAGTTATGGGAGCAGTCTCTGTACTTCACTGCCCTGTTAGATGTTACATGTATGTCTGTGCCCTGCTTGTGTTTATTCCAGCATTGTGCCACCTGACACCTAGTGGCCACAGCATTACCCTGAACACATGGGAAGTCCACTTGGGTTTTCACGTTGGCCAGATTTACTGAGGAAGTTTATATCTATCATTATTCCTTAGGTTTGTTTCTGTTTATTCATAAGGCATCTCTGGGATGTGCATGTGAATTGTAATACATAGCTGCTGTATATTAATCCCATGAAATTATACTCTAGTTAGACCACACAAATTATGCACGCATATATTGTTTGTACCAAACAGCATGGCAAACATAAGTCTCACTTTCAGTTGTAATGAAAAGGAAATGCCTTGCAACTTAATTTATCACCAGTCATGTTTTTATTTAAAGCCCTTTAATTGGAAATAAAGCTTGACCTAAGATTATGGTTATTATGAATTTGACAGCAGCTTTGACTGTGGTATAAAATATTGTAGGGTCCCATCTACTATAATAAAACCTGTATAGCTCACATGAAAAACTAATACACGCAGTGAACATTCTTACATATAGAAACAGTTGAATAAGAAATCTGAGAAGTCTTCTGGTCCAAGCTCTGAGGGTTCAAGAACTTTCCCAGGTCACCAGGTGGAACCAGATCTTGACCACTGAGCCTTCCCTTGTTTCTCCTCTGCTTAGGGCACAACAGCTCAGGGAGGATAGGAGACATTTGAGAGAGGAAGAAAATAAATAAAAAGTAATATAGATGACATATAAGGAGATTGAGTTCAATTAATGAACTAAGAGAAATGTATAAAATAGCCACTGCTGTGGGGAGGCATGGTTGTTACATGGTTAGGCCATCGATGAGCAAATGGACCAACACAATAGCAAACAGGTACGCACATCCAACACCCCGCACACATGAAGAGAAATGCTGAAAAAAACCACACAGAAAACCAGGTCTGATATTCCTCCTCATGGTAGAATTTATTCTGGAGGTTTAAATGATAAGAAGGGGGTGGTACTGATGCTATAGAAGTCTGTTTATGTTCACTCCAGAATTCTCCTCCCACCCTAAGGTCTTTTAAGAGGAGGCAAGAGGCTGAGCTCTGCCTCTTATGGTTGTGGAGGAGCTGTCAGGATAGTTCTGCCAGAGAGAAAGCTGGCTCAAACTGTAAGCTTCATTCTCTGTCTGGGAGGTGGCCATATGGCCCATTGAATCTGCCATTCCTATTGTCCTGGGTACGTTCAGAGTATGGACCAAGCTCGGTACATTAGACTATACTTTTAGAATCAAGTCTGAGTGCCTGTGTGTGTGCAGAGCAGAGGAGAGGTGGGGCCCAGGTCTGGATTTGTACTGTGGTCCATGCCCAGCCTTCTCATTCTGGTTGAAGTGCCTCCAGCTTCAGAACCCCTCTCACCACAAATCCGCACGTGTCTGCCACCTGTTCAAACCTATGTGGTGCTGTCAGCTCTGCCAAGATTCTGCTTGCCCAGACTGAGCTGAGCTTGAGCTCTTTCTCATGATCTGGTAACTTTTTTCTATCTTGTCATAGATATTTTTTCCTGAGCCCTAGCTATTAGGACAGATGTGTACTTCTTTGTGTAGTACAGTGGCAGTTGTCTTGGAATTAAAAAAATACAGTGATTTTCTCTGCCTAGACCAAGGGTTGGCTTGCAGAGTTTGCAGTGCTTTTAGTCAGTTTACTTTCTAAATTGTAGTAATTTAGGCTTTCACCTGGTTGCTTTCCTGTGGTTTGATTTCCTCAGTCTCACTACACAGATTAGACTCATAGTGATTCGCCTGTTTGCAGCCTCCTGAGTGCTGGGATTACAGCATGTACCACCATTCCCAGTCTTGCTCTATTCATGGATCAGCATATCTGTTGTTTTGGGGAGGCTACCTTGGAGTGACTCTTGAGTGCAGCCTACCTTCAGCCCTCCGTCTTTCCAACCTTGAGGCAGATTTCTGCATACAATGTGCTGTTACTGTTACTGCTTACACCCAGGTGTTCCATGCCAAGGGCAAAAGGAGGGATGGGCACTTGACCCAGGCCATGTTGGTAGGAATCAGTGAAGGCCATCTGAGTGGCCAGTTTAGCTCACCTAAATCATGTGGTCCATGTTTGTAGGAGAATCAAAGTATTGTTTAATTTTAAGACATCTTAGTGAAGAGAATCATACAATAAAATTTAGTGATTTCATTCAGCCAGCCATATCAGTTGTTACAACACTTGTTGAAAAATTAACAAAGTATTAGTTCTATAGCAAATACCATATGCCATCCCCCAAAGCCTGAGCAGTGGTCTCTGGTTTCTAACCTGTCTCATGTAGCTAGCTTGTTAATGAGTTATGCCCTCCTTCAGGTAGCTGATTTATTGTGAATTTGATCTGTGAATGTAAAGCAAACAAATGTAAATTTGTACTTGTGCCTGTTTATGTGTACTACTGAAATATTTGTAGCTCAAATGTTGTCGTAGCTTGTTACTGTGGCCATTATTACAGCAGCACAAGTATATGAATGGAAGGTGGATGTAATTTAATATTTGATTGAAGGGCTTGGATACTTTTTAGTTTTCTTTTTAAGTGAACATTTTATTTGGAAGCCTGTACTAGGCTTTATGATTTTTCACTGAGAAAGCAAGACTTGCCATTTCGTCTTTGGCAAGAGATTATATGGATTTGGCATGGTAATTTATAGAAAGACTGAATAGTGGAAATCATTTTCAGTATAATTCCTGTGTCTTTAGACAAAGCAAAAAATGAAAGATGAACAGACTTGGAATATGATTATTGCTGTAAGAAAAGCCACCATTGATCCTGGCATGGTGCCTCACACATGCAATCCCAGCACTTGGGGTGCTGAGACAAGAGGATTGCCTTGAGTTTGAGGCAAGCCTTATTTACATAGTGAGACCTTGCCTCAAAAAATAAAAATGGTAACTGTTCAGTTTCTCCTACCTTGTCTGTATCCTCCTCTTTGTGGTAACAGCCCTGGGAAAGCAAAGGAAAATAAAGCACAGCATGGCCCTGATGGCGACTGTGGCGTAGACCCTGCCCATCCCCAGTGCTCAATTGTCTCGCCTCTGGTCTGTCAGACCTCACAAAGAAAGGTTTTCACAGCTTTGATTGAAAAATCATATATAAAGAAATGAATGGATGCATCAGTTTCTTACCTATATATAACTTCATACATATGTATGTACATGTATGTTTCTTCTCTAAATAGTAATTTCTATATCATATTCTTATATAAAATCAACTTAAAAAATCAACTTGAATGGTATATCATGATTTTTCAAAAAGGACAGGAAAATTTTTAGATCTTTGATAAACAGGTAAGCTAAACATTATAGTTAAATTGGTATATGAACTAATTGAAAGTAATCGTCTTAGGAAAACACCACCAGTTGTGATGTTTCTGTTCATAATTATTTTTTTTTCACATTTTAAACATTTGGTGTGTATTGCTAAATCACCTGCATGATATATCTCTGATTATTTTATATATATACATATATGTATATATACTCTGTTTAATATAATTTCATTATGCTGTTTCTTGAGTCTGAAATCAAGCAAATAATGCTTAGAGTCATGGAAGTTAGTTCTGCATATTGAATAGTTGTTAGGTTTAAACTGATTTAAATCTTATTCCTCCTATCTTAATTTCTTAGAATACTAATGAATCTCCTTTTAAAATTGTTTACTGTATTTTTATTATTGAGGGTGCATTATATTTGGCTAGTAAGAATTTGTAGGAACATTAAAATACATTGTATATTTTTCTATCTTTGGTTTGTTATGCTTTGGATAGATGTTATTAATATATCAGTCTCTTCTAGACTTCAAATCATTTCATGAGATTAATTACAGGAAAAAAAAATAGTGGTTGGTGTAGCCCCATTCCTAAGTGGAAAAGCAAGGACTTTTAAATAAAGTGAGGCTGAATTATTTACTTAAAATAGTACTATATAGTTTTTCTAAAGAAGAGGCTGAAAAAGTTTTTTTAAAAATTATGTAATTTAAAAATTGAACTTCCAAAAGATTGTTTTCTTTTTCTTAGGGTTAAACTTAAATATCTTTTAAAATTTAGCATTAGGTTTCTATACTATTAACAGCAGAAATCCTAAAATATACTATGTATCCTCCTAAAAGTATTAATTCTTTTAATAGGGTCTAGCTATATAGCCCAGGCTGACCTCAAACTCATGGCAGTTCTCCTATCTCAGCTTCCTTGTATTACAGGAATGTGACACTGGGCAAAGCATTAATTATTTTTCTCTAGCTTTCTTAGGTTGTTTTCTGTTTCTAAACTTATACTAGAGAGTTTTCGGGGTACAAGTAACATATAATCTGAGTGCATGAAATACAGAATAGTGTTTTTGATATGGCTACTGGATACATCGTTTTAATATTTTGATACTTAAAATTTAGCATGCCATCTGGATTTTAGAAATATAGTCACATAGAATTTATTGTAGAGCTGGAATGTTATTTTTGTTTTTCTCAAGCAAGGGCATTCTTAATTGCTATTAACTGGAGTATCTCTTCTGTGATTTGCATCATACATACTTGACTGCTTTGATAATTTTTTTTTCTTGGTTGTCTTTACCTTTCTGTCCAACACCTCTTTAAATTATTTTTTCCTCATTAATATTTTTCTACATTAATTTAGTGTTTAATCCATGCCAAAAAGGTGGCAGATGGAAGAGGTTGCCTTTACCACAGAGGTAGAAAAAAATTGGACACCAACCTCAGCCTCTGGTATTTAATGCAACCAGAGGCTACTGTGCTTCCTGGATGATGACCAGTTCTATGTTCAGGCCTCCAAGTTACTCATTTTCTTCTTGTGTACTCAGCAGTTTCTCAGTGGATGGGAAACAAAATGTCCCAGAGAGACTTGTATGTAGAATATGGAATCTTGCATTGCCTAAAAATTTTTTTTCCCCTAGGTATATTCTTTAACCTATTAGCAAGTCACCTAGCATTTTTGTGCCTTGATATCTCCTCTGTGAATTATGATAATACAAGTAATTTATTTACCTTTTGAGGTTTATTCGGTGCATCTGTTGAACTTATAGATATCAAGGCCACACTTGGCTAGCTATTTAGCACGCAAGAAGCCCGAAGTTTGATCCCAAGTACTGCATAGGAGCTGGGGTAGTGGGGTTTAAAATGGTCTCTCCAAAGACTCTCTGATTTGGAAGTTAATGTACCTGAATATCTTTTCCTAATAAGAACTTCTAGAATTATATGTATGTGTCTGTATGCAATTTCTTTGTGCTCTCTCATATTTGATCTTATAGACTCTGATGAAAAATATTTATTTTCATAAAAAATGTAGATTCCTACAAATATGCACTGCCCTATTTTTATCTGATCTTGCTTCAATTTATCATCTTTTTTTGTGTGTGATGTGGAATGCCTGAATTCAGAACAAAATAACTTCATCTACCCTTGAATACTAAAGAGTTCAATTTCATGTTGTGTTTTACATGGCACAGCAAGAGTGGATTGTTTAATATCTGTAACTCTGAACTTTCTTAACCTTCCTATCAGATATTTAGATAAGTGTTGAGAAGCTGAAATTTAAAAATAATTTCAATAGAATATTTTGGAGATCCCTAGAGCAAACTATTTAAATCCATTCCTCTTTTTGCACAGCAACCCCCCACCCCCATTAGAACAGTGTTCTCATGGGTCACAAAGATTGA
The DNA here is from genome assembly GCA_004027165.1 of Ctenomys sociabilis. Classification (NCBI taxonomy): domain Eukaryota; kingdom Metazoa; phylum Chordata; class Mammalia; order Rodentia; family Ctenomyidae; genus Ctenomys; species Ctenomys sociabilis. The sequence continues at coordinate 27,747 of PVKA01018921.1, read as the reverse complement.
GTTTCTAGCCCCATACCTTAAATTGCTTTATAATTGTCTTATTTTATAAGGCAGATATAGGCTGGCACCACGAAGACTGAAAATACTCTGAAAAATTAATCTGAACTTACTAGAAATAGGAAGAAGGAGGAAACTAGTTCAGAAAATTGTTAGGTGCACTGCATATACTCTTTCAATACGCTGGATTGTACACATAAAAAGCAAAAATAACAAGCCCCCAGACATTTGCTTTCTGCTCAGATTTCAATGTAGGTGTGGGTCCTAGATAAATAAATTTAATATGAAAACATATGTCTCTATTTCAATTAAAAAGCAATTTAAATATATTGAACATGGTTTGAAATTTTCACAGTTGAGTGAAAAAGACTATATGTGTACTAGATTTGAGTCTGGCATACTTACTAGATATGTGAATTTGTAATTTAAAATTTCTGGTCTCTGTATTTTTATGAAAGGTTACATATGTAACAAATATTTTTAAGTGTCTTTTATTTTCTAAGCACTTCTAATGCACTTCTTAATAAGACAAATATCATATGTACTTTCATGCTTTAAAAACAGAGTCATTGGGGAAAATCAAGTATTACAGAGTACCTTGAAAAAAATCATAGTGATTCATTAGAATTAGAATAGGAACTCAATTTCTGGTATTATACTTTTAAAGAAAAATTTAAAACACATTATTCTTCATGTGTATGAAAATGAAGCCAATCTGTTCTCCCTTCATCTTCAAGTGTATTGCTATGACATTTGACAAAGTGAGATTTTTATGAATTTTGCAGACTGTCTAGGCTTAGGCTTTCTGCAGATAGAACTTGCTTCTCTAGTGGATATAAGAACCCAAGAGGGGGTGGAGAGAACTGAAGGAAATTGTCTTGGTTCTCTTTCTGCACTGACTTTATTGTGATACACATATATTGATTTGAGAATTATATTTCTTTTCCTTTTTCTTTTTTCTCCTGGTCAGTTAGTGTAATTGTAGCTTACTTTTCCTGTGTGGTATTTGTTCTTAGATGGCATTATATTAATTGTATCCCAGGATACCACAGTGATATTCAAATTATTTTGCACCAAAATTAGATTTATTGTTTTAAAATTGTTTCTTACATTAAATAATTCTACTAAATTAAGATTGTAGTAATTTTCTTTCAAAGTGCAAGACCATACATGTGTGAATGAATAAAGATTGACTAAGTCTCAAGATGAAATAATGTTACAAATGTCTACATTTTTATACTTAATCATCCTATTAGGTATTGTTATTCACTGTTATTTCCTGTTCAACAGTCAGAACCAAACTCAATAATTTTTGCGGTATTTATCTTATCTAATTATATACTTCAAATCACAGATTATGTTTAGTTTATACTGGTTATACCCTTCCTAATGTTCCTGTTTCCTAAAATTGTTCTTATTTAACTTTTCCTAGTAGTCCTCTAAGTTTGGCAGCATTGCTATGTGTTAGGGGGAACTGGGGTATGGAGAGGTTGAATACAATGGTCAGTGTTACATTGTTGTTAGGGTTGAGGCTGGGGTGTCCGTCTTATCCATCAAACACTATAGTGTGTTACTTCATTTCACAGTTCCTCAGCAAACTGATGTCTTCTTTTTCTCATCCTACCCCATAACATTGTGCAATAGAATTTAAATAATCTTATCTTTGTATACTATCTTGTATATGGTTCAATAAATTGTAATTGTTGATGCATTTGTATTATTTTGGAAAGTTGTGTTATGAATGGCTTTCTGCAATATTTAATCCTTATATATCTTTTAAAAAGTCTTTTATTTTCATTTATTTATTTGGCATAGATTCTCGCTGTGTAGCTCAGACTCACAGTGATCCTCATGCCTCAGCCTCCTCAGCGTTGGGATTACAGGCATGCGTCCCCACACCCAGTTTTGGGGCTGACACTGTGTGCCTGGTGTTTCTGGGCTGGCATGGCATGTGGTACTGGGGATCAAACCTGAGTCCTTGTGCTTGTTAGGCAGGCACTTAGACCACCCAGCTGTCTCCCAGCCTCTTTAATAAGTCTTAAGGCACATGACAGTATCTTTCTGTGTCCTGAATATGAAGGTTTGTCAGAACTACTGTAATAGCATAATGGTTAAGCCCTCTGCATCTGCAGCTCTGTCCTTAAAGGCCCCCCCCCTTTTTTTTAAATCCTGTCTCTGTCCCATTATTCTAGCCAACAGCATTTCTTGGATACAGTTCTGCAGATCCTTCTTAGTGTTCTGTGTCATCCTCAGCACCAGAGCCTGCGGACAGGAAGTTCTTGCACACATCTTTCCTGTGTGGCTTATTTCTATTTTCTGGTTTCTGCTGAACTGTTTGATTTGTAGTTTCATTGGTGGATCTGTATTTCATATGCCTAGTATAGTTAGAGACAATAGCAAGCTTTTGTGCATGTTTCTGTTTGATCTTGGTTTGCTGCTCTTGGTTTAGACTGAGTTCTGAAGCTTACTTATAAGTCTACATTAGATGTAAACAGGGTTATTTTTCATTAAATTATGAGCGAATGTGATGGAGCATCACATAAAGGTTTTATTCCCCATAAAATATTTTTCTTAGAAACACTGGCCCACCTTACATTGGGAAGCTGTAATCATCATCATGCTCAGGATGAAGTTCTCACGTTAAAGGGGGAAGCTTCACTGTTTCCTACCACTTTATTTTTCTTAGGAAGCACAATATGTAATATTGTAAGGATATAAAATTTCTGCTGATGATTTCAAGTTTTTTTTTTTTTTAGTTGAAAAGTTATATGTTAAGCCAGACAAGGTATCTTTAACTTTCTAAGGAACTCAATTTTCCACATTCCTAAAGCAAGAAAATTATAACAAAATAAGCTTGACTTCTCACTATACCATACTGATAATAGGGGATCAGTGGTGTTGGTGAGTACTAATGACTTCTAGGGAACTTGATGCAGAGCTGCATTTGATGCATTCATTTTTCAAAGATGAGTTTTTAGGGGAGTAGTGGGTAACTGTCTGGTGAGTGGTGTCTTTTTGGTGACTTTGTGTAGTCCCTTTCCCTGAAGGGGAATATTCACCTTGACTTACAGTGGAGGAGAAACCTAAAAATTTCACTAGACTAAAAATTTAACAAGAGTTAAATCTTGGTGTCCTTGATCACTAGGCATATGACTAGATTTTCCTCTAAAGGCAAAGCTGGGTGAACATATATAACACTGAATGAGCGCTCTATATTTGAGGGAGATTAAAGTAATGGCCATACTGTTTAATAAATGCTGCTGGAAAAATCGCTTTTCCACATGCTGAAGACTAAACTAGACCCATGTCTATTACCATGCACTAAATTAAAGTCAAAATGAATTGAAGATCTAAATATTAAAACAGTAATACTAAATCTACTGGATGAGAAAGTAGGTAGAAATCTTGAACTCGTAGTAGGCAGAGAGTTCATGAACAAAAACAAAACTGCACAGGAAATGCTTCAAAGAATCAACAACTGGGAATTCATTGTAGTACAAGGATTTTGTTCATAAATCAGAATCACCAACAAAGTAAGGAGAAAACCTAAGGATTGGAAAAAAAAATTAGCAAACTCTCCTTCGGGTAAAGGACTTCTGTCTAGAACATATAAAGGATTAAAATGTTCTGCTGCCCCAAAATTCAAAGATCCAATTCAAAAATGGTCATCAGAGATGAATATATACTTCTTAGGTGAAGCAATACAAATAGCATATATATATATGTTCAACATCATTGTTCATTTGTGTAATTCAAATTAAAACAACACTGAGATTCCATCTCACCCCCGAATAGCTATCTTCTTTAGAAATCAATCAGTAAAAAATGCTTGTAGAGCTGTGGGGGCAAAAGGAACACTTCTCCTCTGTTGGTGGGAATGTAGACTGGTGATTGATAAAAAAAAAGATGTGGTATTTTCAATACAATGGGGTATTGCTTAGCTATAAAAAAAGATAAACTCAAAGCTCTTACAAGTAAATGGATGCAGCCAGAAACTGTATGTGGGGCCTGTGAGATAGCTCAGTGGACTAAGAGCCTGCTTAGGCAAGGGCAGGTATCGGGGTTCGATCCCCAGCACCATATGCCACTCTGGTTACACCTGCAGGCATGCTGAGCCAGCACCAAATCCAGGCATGGTGGTACATGCCTATAATCCCAATGCTGAAGAGGCTGAAAACAGGAGGATAACTACGAGTCTGAGCTACATAGTAACCCTGTACCAAATATATTAAAAAAAAAAAAACATACTCATAAGTGAAATAAATTAGACTTGCATGTGTATTTGTAGTATCTCCATAGTGTGAGAAACTGAAATAGAAAATAAAATCCAAAAGGTAGAATGGGTACTTTCCCGTTGGTACTTTCCAGTACACACACACACACACACACACACACACACACACACACATACACATGCATGTGTGCGAGCGTTTGCCAAGATAATTGTACTACTAATTTCATGAGAAAAAAAGATAAAATAACAGTGAGTTTTAAAACAGGTTAGTAGGATGTTCACAGTTATTAATGCATTGCTTATTGTTGTATTCATAGTAGTTACTCAGAGGATAAGATGCAGACATGATATCTTGTTTAAACAATGTACAAACTTCTATTCTTAGTGAGCTAAGAAAAAGTAGCTGTGTATCTATCCTTTCTTGTGTATTTGTGTGTGTATATGTATATCCTCCTCCCCTCTTCCCCTTTTTTCTTTTCTTCACAACAAAACTATCCTTTATTTACACTTTCGTGAAGTTAGTAATGCATGACACTAGGCTGCCTAGCAGCTGATAGTTAACTTTAACCAGACAGGATGTTCATCTCAGGAGTGAGGTAGCTTGTTTGCTTTAGGCACGGGGCCAAGTCTCACCTATACATATTTGATCGATTTCCTACCTTTGTGGCTTCCAACATATCCCCCTTTTTCGTTTTGCTTTTTCAGAGGTAGGTGTTCAGAGTTAGAGAAGCTGTATTTGGAGAAGTCTTTAAATCAGTCTAAAGATTGTAGGTACTTGAATTCAGCAGAAAAATCCAATATAGTTCCAGTAGTCCATAATAGTAGTGAGTTATCAGCACAGTTGGCAAATGTTCGAAGTTGTTGACTTGAGCCTTTTACACTGCAGCATAGTAATACAGCTTTACTTTTATACCTTGTGGTTACAATTTTTTGTTGGATGGTTAAGGCCAAGTTAAAGCAAGACCCATGTAACTAAAAATGTAACTTTTGTATCTGACACGGTCAGTCAAATCCCCTCAGGATTTACCCTGAAACCAAGTACAGCACCTTGTAGATCTTTTGTCAGTGTGAGCCATCTGGATAAGTTATGGCCATCACTTGACCAATTTGCTCTCTGTGAAAGTCTGAGGGAATTTTTTCTCTTTAGGGGACTCTCCTTAGGCATGCTATATACATCATTGATCACATTCCTCTGTGGCTCCATGATCTCCTTGATCAGGGGATTTAGGATACCATTGAGTTACAGGGTGTCACAGCACAGGTTTTCTTAGGTCCTGAGTCCTCACTGACCTTCAAGTGCTAGGGCCAAAATATTGGCTATCCTTGAAGCTTCTCCTTTTCTCTATTTTTGGCCTGCAAACTTCAGTTGTTAAAAATCTGGAAGAGAAGCTTAATGATATTATTACCCTGTAACAGAGGCAGTTGAGTTTAATATCACTATCTGTCTGAGTATCAAATACCTTAGAAATAGCATGGAACTACTATTCTCCAGCAATGATGGATATTCTAAAATTTAAGTCCTTATAGAATGTGAAAAACAATTACGCATTTTTACACAAAAATTTAGAAATCAAACAGGTATGACATTGTAGCAGGACAATCCTATGAATTCTCTTTAGAATTTGAAAAAAAAAAGGTGATGGCTATAAAGATGCATTTTTGCTATGAGAGGCTACAGATAGGAAGTTCATTTTGCTAGGATTAGCTCTAGGGATGTAAAGAGTTAATGGAGAAAAAAAGTTAATGGAAGACACATTTTAGAGGACGAATCAATTGTACATAGTGACATATTGAATTTTCAAGGGTGGAAGAACTAGGCAACACTGATTGTGTCTGTAGAGAACTGGAGTAATTATGCTATCATTGATTACAATGGAATGTCTATTTGCACTTGAGAAACTTAATTTTAGGTGTGTTGCTTATCCACCATTCTCCAAATTCTAGTCAGTCTTCTGTGTAGTGTATGAACGTTCAAGCCCCCAAGGAGAAATAGCCATCCTCCACACTTCTTTGTGTAGTTTTTGGTGTCCACTGAGGTGGTTGGTTGGATCTGTATTTCATATGCCTAATATACGTAATAAATTTTCATAATTATTAAAATTTTATGAAGGAGAGATCAAGACTGAAAGTTAAGTTTTTAGAATTAATTTTTGTTGATGTCTCTAATTTTTTGAGAAGCTTCCTGTGTCCAGGCTAGTTTAACCAGATGTACAAAGGATTGTTATTATGGTAATTAAATCTTTAAGACTAATATCTGCCCTGATGCATAGTGATGACTTAGATCTAATTATGTTTGTGTTCCATCTTTGTAAGAGACTTGTTTTATTAGGTGTGTTTAATAACTATGTATTTGTGAGAACTAGGGTCATTTTGGATTCAGAATAACATTTTCTTTGGACTTTCTCCATAACCCTCTACCTTCCCTTACTAGATATTTTTTATTGTATTGTTGATATATTTAATATGATAAGTAAAGATTTGTAATTTGTTCCTAATTTTAGATTACCCTTAAAAGCTTGTTAATAAATAGAAATTTGATTAAAATGTAGGTTTGAGAAAATTTATATCAATTTATTGGGTAGATTATTTTAATCACATTCCTGGGCTTTTTCTTTTCATTTAACAACCCAGGTATGTTAGTCAGCTTTGCAAAGTACTACAGTGAAATACCTGGGCAGTTAACTAAGATGAGAAAAGGTTTATTTAGCCAACTGCTTTGGAAGATTAAAGTCCAACAATATGTACCCTTCTTTGTTTAGCCTCTGTGAAGGCGGTGGGTGGTATCAGAACATGGCAGAAGTATGCATAGGAACAAACATCTCAGGGAGAAGCAGAGAAAAGGAAGAAGGATGGGCATGTGCTTGCTGCTTTTCCAGTGATCTTGTGAGAACTTTTGTAGTGTCCTAGGAGAAGTAGCTCATGCCCCAGTGACATGAGGCCACCCCCGTACATCTTCAGATTTTGCCATTTAGAGCCACTGAGAGACCAAGCCTTTAGACACCATGGGGATTTGGGGGACACTCAGTACATACCTCAAGGATAATACTGAGTTCCCACTTTGTAGACCTTTAGGCATTCAGTTTTTTGGTGCATCCTGTTAGGGCAGGGTGATTGCTCTGTTTCAGACAAGCTTTCACATGTATGATCTTTCCTTCCAGTGTTTCCTAGTACACAGTTCCCTATAAAGTGTAGAAGGTATTTGCATATTTTACTTCCCCATTTGTAAATATAAATATATAAGTTTACTCCCTTTTTTGAAGAAATTGAGTTTATCCTACACTAAATTTTGATTCTGCTTTGCTTTGTAGTGCCTGAATATTCACATATACTGTATTCAGGAACTGACTGCATGTAAAACTTTATAGAACCAGTTAAGTGTTTCATTGCATATTTCATTAAAATTGGTCCATTGTGTTTCAGTGCACTTGCAGGAAAGACATGGTGAAAATTTCAATGGATATCTTTGTGAGGAAGTTTCAGCCTGACCGGTATCAGCTTTGGAAACAAGGAAAGGATATATACACCATTGATCACACGAAACCTACTCCCGAGTCTACCCCAGAAGTAAAAGCATGGCTGCAAAGGAGGAGGAAAGTAAGGAAAGCACCCAAAAGGTAATGACACCCACCCCATCCCCCTGAGGCGTTTGCTCATTTCAAATGGGTCATTGTACATGATGTTATCAAGGGCTATTTTTCCCATATTTACTTATAAATTTGGTTAGTATCTTACCCAAGAATTGAGCAAAATATTTTGAATTCTTACAATGTATAATAGTATGTAGGAAGAAGTGTTTTATTTCATTTCCAAATATTCCTTTTGTCAGTGTACATAGCAAATAGAACAAAATGGAACCTTTAGACTCCTTACACTAATGTAATTAAAAGTTACATAGGTCCTCCCCATTCATCTCCATATTTTAATCAACTTCAGTAGCTCCTTAATTTGGTACCAGTTTTCTTTCTGACTTTAGCTTTTTCATTTACTAAACATCTGAGACATTATTTTCTCATCTGGATGCTTATATTTTCCTTCATTTTTATGCACTTGGTTTTAATCTTTTTTGGATATAAAGCAAAACACATTTCTGTAACATGATTGTCCTCATGGGCTTTATTCTCCATTCCATTTTTGTGATCAGGGCCATTTCAGAAGTTTGGCTTTGTGGTGGGCAAAGCCCACTACATAGGATGTATGTTATATTGCTCAGGTCCTTAGGCTACCATTTAGCTCTTATATTTTTGACTTTTATATTAAACTTTCCTCTTCAATATTCCTCATTGTTTTTCTTTCAGATTGTAAAAGTAATATTTGAGCATTGGAGAAAATTTGTAAAATAAGGAAAAGAATAATGAAGGAATCCCAAATCACCCATAACCTCACTATCCAGAGATAACCAGTCTTAACATTTTATGTATATCCTTTATCTATATATTTATTACATATTATATAATATTATGTAACTTTTCAAAGTTGGGGCCATGGTCTATAACAGTTTGATGACCAGTCATGTGAGTGATTTTTCATTTAATTAAATGATTTTCTACAACCTAATTTTTAATGCTTACATGTATGTAACTAGTCTCCTGTATTTGGAAGAGTAGCCTGTTTCTATTTTTTTGCTATTTACTAAATAACACTGTGATTTTACATTTTTGCCCACACTTCTAATGCCTATTTTCTGACTTTTTTTCTCCTGATGTTTATTTTCTGCTATTTTAGAATGATAGTGAACAGAGGAATCTTAAGAACATGGAGTCAAACTTCCTCACTTTTTAAAAGATAAACCTGAGGCACAGAAGTAGGCAGTAGTGGATCTAAAATTCAGGTGCTATTGGTTTCACCCTACAGTGTACAGCAGTGACTTTTAATGTGTTAATTTTCACATTAACTTAATATCAGGACTACATTTTAAAATTAGGAATTAATATAGAGTAAAATTATCCTAGTGCTTCCCATATGGTAATGGTACGTATTAGCCTATGATACCTGTGTGTGTGTGTGTGTGTGTGTGTGTGTGTGTACATTTTGTCACCAAGTTCTGTAACTTTCTATGGAAACATACAAATAGAGTTTAAGAGATAGTAATTTAGAAATCAGTGCCTTTGAAAAATGTATTAATCTGCATCAAAATGTGTTAATCTACATTAATCATGCCTTCTTTGAAAGGAGGAAGTTTTAGTTCAGGAGCCGCACCAGGAAAACAGCTTGAGAAGTGTTTTTTAGTGCACAGAAAATACAGTGCTCCAGATAGATGTACATACTATGTACTATCTTTTAATCACAATCAACCTTTTCAATTGATAGCATACATGGGTGATACTGAACAAATAGAAAATGTCTGTCAGTAGGTTAAATTAATCAATGGATTTTGCTCACCTAGACAAAAAACCTAATGTTAAGGTGCTTAGTTAACTGTGGCTCAAAGAGATTTCTGATCACCCTTCAGTAATACTGTATTTAGGGAAGACCAACCAATTAAATGATTCCTTGGAATCTTGGATAGATATCTGCTACCTTAATTTACATGTAGTACATTGCTCATAGTTTGAAAGTTTTTCACACTGGCCACTGCTTGGATTCTTAACAAATGGGATGGTGGTAATATTTTTTTTTTTTTTTTTGTCTTTTTTGAGACAGGGTCTCACTGTGCAGTTCAGGCTGGCCTTAAGCTCACTTTGTAGCTCAGGCTGGTCTCGAACTCACAACAATCCTCCTGCCTCAGCCTCCCTAGTGCTGGGATTACAGGCATGCGCCACCACGCCCGGCGGGATGGTGGTAATATTGATACCACTCCAGTTACTGCCATCTGTAGCAGTCAGCTCTAGCTAAGTTTCATGGGGTGTCCCTGGCAACTTCTCTATCTTATATCACTGCTCTCCTTAACTTCCTACACACGTGCACACACGTGTGTGTGTGTGTGTGTGTGTGTGTGTGTGTGTGTTAGTTATGGATGCTGTTGCTTTGGGTTGTTTTGTAATTTTTCCTAATTGTTAGAATTGTGTCATATATAAAACACTCATGTGAAAGAGCTACTGGGAGTCTTATTGGCAAATAATGGAGCAGAAGAGGAATAAATATTACTGTCCACTTAGAAAATAAAATGCTGGCCTAAGAATTAAATTTATACACTTAGTAGTAGCCTTCCTGTCTTAATTCCTTGGAATTTAACATGAGCTATTTTCACACATGCCTGAGAATTAGTAGTTCACTTGAAATGCAAATAATTGATTCATATTTTAATAGCTTATTTCTAGACCTCCTGATTTTCCTTTTGAAACTAAATAATATTTTTATACTAATTTGTTTCCTGTGCCATTGTTTGTTGTTTTATTTTCAGACTTTCATTTAAAAATGATTATTTTAAATTTGTTTTGAAATGATACAGAATATAAGATTATACATATTAATGGGGTCCTATGTGGTGTTTTGAGATGTGCACATAGCATAATGCTCAGATCAGGGTGGTTGTGCCTCTTTCCCTTCACACTTAACCATTTCTTTATGAAGGACCATCTGGAGTCCTCAAGAAGTTCTTCTAACTTTTTGAGATTTACAGTAAATACTTGTGATCTCTTTTTCCCTACAAATTTTCTTCTAGATTTTTAACACCATTTTCACATGAATATACAGCCAATTATTTCCAGTTGTTTAAAATTTTAGTCAGTTGGCCTTACAACTTTTTAAGACTTATATTTCAGCTTTAATCTATTATTTGTAAAGATTGTCTTTGTTTAGTAATTAAAGCCTTTCAGTAGTAAGCAAATATTTGTTATTTTGTCTCCATTAGAACCATTCTGCTCTGACCACTACTTTTCCTGTTAATAGCTTCCAGGGATCTAGGTCTCATCCTAAGAGGCCTAAGGCTGAGGACGATGAAGAAGTGTCAGCTGACAATGATGGGCTAGAAGTCCCTAACCTTCACCCTGGCACAGAGGGCCTTAAGGTCAGCAAACAGGGAGAAAAAGCCACAAAGTCAGGGAGCACAGAAGCCCCTCCCAAAGAAGCTGCTGTTAACACAATACAGGTGCATCCAAGTTTATTGGCTACTATCGCACTCTCAGGTGAGAAAAATTTTTAATTGTGTTTCACCTGTCAGCGATAGAAGGTGGTTGATGATCTGATGCCTTAAATCTGTGTTCACTGGGATAGCTATCTTACCCAGCCAGTTTATCTGAGTAACTATCTGAAGTTATAGGCTGATCAACTGCAGGAGGCCTAGGGAATGTTATGAATGTTAGGAGCACCACTGCTGTGTGTAATGGAATTGTGAGACAAATAGCCAGCAGTGTCTATTTGGTTTAATAAAAAAGAAGATTCAAAATGAAATTTTTTTCTAGTGCAACTCAATTTACAGTATACAATACATTTTTGGAAAGCTTCTCTTGAATTCACATAAGCAGAGAAAACCAATTATAGATAATTCTCTGCAGAGTCTCAGCTTTCAACTTAATTTTAAGAAGAAAATAAAGATTAAAGTTTTAAAAAGAACAACAAAAATAAAAAGTCAGTCCAGTGAAATAGTATGTATAGTCTCCTGGCTGTTCCTCTATACTGCAGCACTCACCTAAATGTCTTAGCTATTTTTCTGTTCTCCCTTTTTATAGCATATTTTCTCTGAAACTACACTAATGCTTTGCCTCTTGAATGTCTATTGGAGTTTTTGTCCTTTTATTAACTGAGCTACTTGGTGTAATTCCCACCATTGTCTTCCAGCCCTCAGCCTGTGGATCCTGCAGTGTGGCACTACCCTCAACCCCACCCTCCTGTGTGCCCTGCATTTGAGGCACCCTATTTCTTGCCTGAACTACTGTGGAAAGTGCTTCCTTCCTATTTTGCCAGTATCTGCCCTGCTGCTGCCTGCCCTCGCATGGCCATCATGTGGACCTTTAAACAGAGAGCTGAGGTCTTATCTGTACACTGTGTTACTGTTATTGGATTTAGAATTAAAGATAGTATCCTTACATAATCCTAACAAAACTGCTCCATGACTCCTTCTTGAGCCTCCTTTTTACCTTGCACTGGAGATATCTGAGGAATAGAGTTTAATCTGTAGACATTTTTTCAGTGACTTTATACCTAAGGGAAGAACTAGACAACTAGACACACAATAACAATCCAGTGTGACACAAATGATGGTGGGTCTGCCAAGGAAACATCCAGATGCATAGGTCAGATTTCATGGCATAGGCCATAGCTGAATTGCATTAAGAAGAAGAAATAGAATATAGCAAGGTCTAGAAGAATTTAAGGAAGTGAATTGCAGTAAATGCAAAGAAGTTAGTCATGCAGTATGTGTGGGCATTTATCATTGCTATCATGCTTTCTACACACTGGAATTAATTCTCCATTTTGTGAATTGCTTTAGGACTTAGGCTGAGGTGCCTAATATCATTAGCTTTGTTCTTTTGTACTTCGATTTCTACCTTTTGACATAGAAGAAAACTTAAGTAGAATTCTTAGCTTCAGCATCAGATTTAGGATAGAAATAATATTTGCGTGTACACAAATGTGTGTTTGTGTCTAAGGGAGAGAATTGAACAGATATATCAAGGGGAGAGAATTTTTTTTTTTAAAGAGAAATACTTTGTAATTTCTGGTTGTGTGATCTCAGTCAATGGCATAGTATTAATAGATATTAATGTGGAAAATAATTTTTTATTGGTTCCGTCCAACCTTTTGTGAACTTACAGTTTTTATCCGTAGAAGCTCTTAGCACCATGGATTAAAGTATAGTTATTTTTAGATATATTTCAAATTTTTAACGCTTTGATAATTATTGCTCTGCCTTTTGGTATTACTGGTCTATAGTAAAAATTCATTCATTCATTCATTCATTCATTCATTCATTCATTCATTCATTCATTCATTCATTCATTCATTCATGCATGCACAGACTTGCTGTGTAGCTGAAGCTGGTTTTAAATTTACTATGTGGTGCAGGCTGGCCTTGTAGTTGTGGCAACCTTCCTGGCTCTATCTTCTGAGTATTGTGATTTTAGGCATGTACCACCACATCCTATAGAACTTCTTTAATTCTTCTTTTTGTCAGTAGGTAATTTCTTCTTCCAGAGTCACCTTAACCGCTATGAAAATTGCATGATGCTTTGATGGCCTTTTACATTTACATCTGTGAAAGTTGGAAGAAATGGAATCAGTTGGGGATAGTTTAACAATTGTACCAGTTAGTAACCTAATGCAAGATTAATAGTCTTTTATTTTCTTCCTCAGGAAACAGCTATTTAAGTACACCTATTATGGAGAAAATAAAAAGTGAAGGTGATAAAGCCTATGGTATATCTACACTGTCCACACCCCTTGAGACTGATGATTCCAGAGCATTACCTAAGGGCCATGTGAAGGCCCAGGATCCAGACCCACCTAAGTTTCCATGGCCAAAGTCACCTGAATCATGTTCCTCAATGGCAGAGAGCAGTGGCTTGGCTACAGAGGAAGAGGAAAGTGATGTGGAGGGCCATGGGAGTGGCCTTGAACCTGGAGAAATTTCAGCAGTCTTCAGTGAAGAGAAGAAAGGCTTCAGAGTCCCCAATGTATGTGGCAAAATGTCTTTTTTAGTAAAACATGTTGCAGTACTCATTTTATGGTGAGAATTCTTTCTAGAAACAACAAACTAAGCACTTAAATCTTGCCTTAGGGAAGAAATAAATAACTTTCTACATTTATCTGTTTTGGGCATATTTCCTTTACTGTCTAAGGTTTAACCATTCTCTAGGTAGCTGTGGCTCACAGTATGTTAATTCAGAACATGGAGATTTTAGCTATGTGTCCAAGTTCAATTTTCTCTCATTTAAAAAAATAAAAAAACTTCAGTAGGTGATAATTGCAGATTAATAGTTTTACACAAAATAGTACATAGAGACCCTGTGCACCCTTACCCAGTTTCTCCCAGTACTGCTGTTTGGGAAAACTGTAGTGTAGACTCATCATCATATTGAATTGATGCAGTCAAAAACACTGTCACAGTGTTAACTAGGCTGGGGCCATAGTTATGTCATGCTGGACTCTACCTTCCTCCTGCTAGCAGTTATTGCTTCTCAGTTTCTGCTTTCCACATATTCTGTGTTAGGGCTCTCTCAGTCCCCTTTTCTTCTTTCTTTTTACTGTGTGACTCAGCCTAATCCCAATTTGACCATTCTGGTCCCCAGTACTCCCAGAAGCAGGTGTTTGCCTCAGAAAAGTCAGGACCACTCTTGATTTCTAGTTCCCACATGCTCGCTGTTTGGATAGTTTCTCCCTGTTGCACTATTATTGGTGAGTGTCACTGTTACCTGTGTTCAGCATAAATGGTCTCTGTTTCCATATGATTGGGAGCCAGGTGAGCTGGGACTGAGTGTAAGCATTTAAACCCTATCTTGCTCATAGCTTGCCAAGGGTAGAAAAATACGTAAGGAGAACCTAAGTGGGTACAGCTAGCAGTCACCTGTCAGCTCAACAGACCTGCCTTGTTTGTGTTCCTTGTCATTTCAGCTTACCACAGGTAAGCTGTTTGTAAGCATGTTTGTTAGCAAAGCAGATTGTAGCAGAACAGTAACTTTGAATGCCTTGATTTTTAGTGATATTTAAATCTGAAATAAAATAGTGTCCTGATTTGACTCAATAGAATTTGTCATTTTCATAGGATTTTTTTCTTTGTCTTTTTGAGACAGGGTCTTGCTATGCAGTTCAGGCTGGCCTTAAGCTCACTTTGTAGCTCAGGCTAGTCTCGAGCTCACAACAATCCTCCTGCCTCAGCCTCCCGGTTGCTGGGATTACAGGCATGCGCCACCACGCCCGGCTTTCATAGGATTTAGTGTATTCCACTGATCTATGCAATACATATTTGTTAAAAATCACATGAAAAATGAAAAATGGCCTAGTTTATTTGAAAAGGTGGCTAGATTTAGAAATAACATTACATTTGTAAAGTAAATGGTTTATGATGAAAGCAATGTATTATTAAAAATGAGCCATTTTTTATTTCTTCATTGATCTTTTATTTATATGACAGAAATACTGGTTCATTTTTAAATGTAAGGAAGTGTATCTCTTGAGTTTGTTAGGATTTCATTCTCTGTGAAGACTGAAAGCAGAATCAGGGCCAGGGAGATAGTGCAGTGGAATAATTGCTTCTCTGGCAAGCACAAGGTCCTGAGTTCAATCCCCAGTTCTGCCAAAAAAAGAAAAAAGAAAGAAAAATCATATACTAAATGATCACATAGAAACAGTGTAGAGATGACATGCTGTCCCAGTCCTTAATAGTTTTATGTGTAATTCTAAACTGAGACTAGCTTTGAAGGACTTTTGAAAACTTGCTAACTGTGAAGCTTATTGCAGGTTTAATAGGTGTAACCTGGCCTATGGTTAATATTTTAAGGTAAAGTGGGAGGAGGGCTAATTGACCCTTTTGTAAAATTTACTAACACAATGATTTCCTTTTTTTTTTTTTGTTTTTTACTTTAAATAT
>PVKA01018921.1:0-11952 GCA_004027165.1 Ctenomys sociabilis | reverse complement strand
CCACACATCATAAATATTCATCAACTCAAAATCCCAAAGCTATAAGAGTATTTTTTGATAACCAAGAACACACTACACCAGCTCATTCTGTTAGAAAAAATTTGTAATCCTTTCTTGGGAACAAAAATTTCACTGGATAAAAATGGCAACAGGCCTCTAGATATAAGTATTGGCAAAGTTACAATTACAATACTGCATTTCCTTAGTGCTCAACTTAAAATACACAAAGCTAGAGTACACCAAACCATGTATCTGAGTTATCCAATCTCTAAAATGAAGATATTAGCAAGAAGGCATGTTCCCACTGAATTAGTAACATTTCTATAGTATAGCCAGAAGACACAGATTCCTATCACCTAAATGTAAATCTGCCGACTCTGTGCACACCTCTCCTTGTATGCTTTTTTTTTTGTTTTTTACTTTAAATTTCTGTTTCTTAAAAAGGCAGTTCCTTAACATGTACATAAACACAGGATTTCTTTTAATTAAGTTGTTATTATGAGAGTTACTTATGACATTTATAGTGTTCTTTTAGATCATGTTTTTATTTATGTGAGTTCATCCTTTCCTTTATAACCAGGTAACAGAGGGAGAGACCAAATCATCTAAGAGTTGGCGCCACCCACTTAGCAAGCCTCCAGCCAGATCCCCGCTGACTCTTGTGAAACAGCAGGCAGTGAGTGATGAAGGTGAGGGTATGATGTTTCAGTTTTTTTTTTAAACTTTAGTAGAGTTCTCATTATGAACTGTTAAGAAAATGGCTTAAGAGAAAATTTGTGTGCCAAATACCATTAGTTGATTGTATTAATTTATAGGATAGGGAATTTGGGTTTTAGGAATATGGATTTCTTTCCCACAATCAAGCAGTATTACTGGTAAAAGACTGTGTTTCATATCATAACATTTGTCTTTTCTGACATTGCTTGAAGTTTTTCTAAGGTTCAGGAAAATCGATGTCTTCTTTGAAGGTATCATTCATGGAATTAACATACTGTAGACTCTTTATATTGACTTTTCTTGTAGTTTAAATCCTTTAATTTCATATAAACCTCACTGGGTATGAAACCATGTGTGCTGCTTATCATGTTGTTTATATGTGTCAGCCATCCTTCTTTTTATCTAGAACGCCTTGATGTAAATAAAGCATTTCCATTTGTAGCAGTGATGATTCCTGGATGTAACATTTATTTTTTTTGTTTGACCTGGTTGCCATTTTTACCCTTTTCTTTTGTTAAAATATTGTTTGGACCAACTTTTGTTTCCCTTGAAAATATTGTTTAGCCTTGTGAGGGCATTATGTTTTCCATTTCTAAACAATACAATCAAGAGATTTGGTGTAAGCACTCTTGTTTATGTAGTCTCCTTTACCAGTAGAAATTTGCATGATCACGTGTATGTAGATGTAGCATAATTGGCTTCATGCTTCTTGGTTTAATTTAAATAAATTTGCTAGAGTATATTCAACTTGTTCTACATTTTATCCTTTCATTCCCTGTCTTCTTGCATAGTATCTGTTTAGAGGAAAAGAACAATAATGTGGGGATGAGATATGGGTGGTGATACTTTTTATAAAAGCCATTCTGGCTTTTGTAAAATTCTGGCTCCAGTAGAAGCGATAGAACAATTAAGTCTTTCTTCCCATGTTGACTGCTGCCTACCCACCTACTGTCTACCTTCCTTCCTTTCTTCTCTCCCTCGTCTCCTTCCCTCTTTCCTTCCCTTTCCCTCTATTGGGAATTTAATCCACAGACACTTGACCCCCGAGTTATATTACTAGCCATGTATTTTTTCATTTTGAAACAGTATCTCACTAAATTTCTCAGATTGGTTTTGGATTGAAGCTCCTCCTTTCTCCTAAGTAGCTGAGATTACAAACGTGTGTCATGTTTGGCTGGAGTTCTTTTTTTATCGTACTTTATTTAACTTCCTTCAACAGTTTTCCTGTAATTAAAAAACTGATGTAAAGTAACTGATATTGAAGCATTGTACATACGAGTTTTGGTTGTCTTCCTCCTTTTTTGTAGCCTGCCTTCAGCATAGCTTCCTCAGAGGCAGCAGGCCACATTAACACATAGGCAAGCTGCTTTCTATTGTGTATTTTCCTAGGAAGCTTATTTTGATGTGGGCTGTAGTAGGTTGGACTAGAATTCCTCCTTGGAGAGCATTTCTGATTTTAGACTGTAAACCTTGCAAAATTTATAAATGGGTTGGGATATTGAGACAAAACTGTCTCAGAAGTTTGAAATGAAATATTTTGCAGAAACATTGATGATTATCGCTTTTGCAGTAGTCCTACTTTTTTTTGTAATATGTTGAATACTCCTGGAAACCTTTGAGAATTAAAAGGAAAAATCAAGAGCATTTGTTCTTGGTGGTTGAAAACTTTATATTCTTTTCAAGTGACAGTGGGGAATATTGTGTAGCCTGGAGTACATTATTTATATCTTTGGGCACTTGACTGTTGCCTTAGTCTTTTGCTTTGGTGTCTAAAGTTGTTTGTGTAATAGGAACTGAAGGAACCCTGTCATTGTTAGGAATAGAGGGTAGTGTTTCGGTGCTTGCTGGAAGCACACAACCCACAATACAGTTTCTTTTAGGGATTTTCTACCATAAATACTTAGTGTCTTTTGCATTCCTTCTATATGGGGACATAAAAATATTAGAGCTTCTGAGGCTCTTTAAACCTGTCAATGTCTCCTATTGTTTAAGGAGCTAGACTTTTCCCTAAGTAATGGATAGGCTTCAGATGGGAAAGTTATCAAGTGAAGCATCTCTGGGGCCTTTCCTGTACATTGGGGCTAAGTCACCTCTCTTTTGTTCTTCTCTTGAGGACAAAGAGTAGCTCTTTGATGCCCAGTTGGCCTGAAACTGGGAAAATAAATTTGATTAGTGATAGAGCTCGTAATTACAAGATTCCCAAGGATTTCTTGACTCTGCCTTTTTTTTTCCTGGAAAATAATTTCTTATCATGAGCAGCAGCAAAACACAAGGATTAGAGGTAATGAGAAGAGAAGATATATAAAGAATGGTAATTAGAATATGGCACATCCTTTTAGAAAAACTTCTGTAAGTTTTTAATTTTTGCAAAAGATACTTTTAGATGTATATTATCTTTTTATTTAAAATTTTTAAAAATACTGTGTTGGTACCTGCTTAGGCAAGCACAGGGACTGGGCTAGTTCCATCCTAGGCACCACAAGCCACGCTGGACCCACTTCTGGGCATACTGAGCAAACAACCAAACCTGGGTGTGGTGGTACACCCTGTAATCCCAGCTCTGGCAGGGCTGAAAATAGGATCATTATGAGTCTGAGCTGCATAGTGAGATACTGTACCAAGCACATTTAAAAAAGGGTGGTGGTGGGGAGATGGCTCATTAGAATGGACCGCAAGGTCCTGAGTTCAATTCCTTGTACTGTGCAAAAGAGGAGGGATGAGGGAGGAGGGAGGAAGGAAGAGAAGAAGGAGGAGGAGGAGGAACAGGAACTTACTATGTGTTGTCTCTGCTTCTCCTTTTATTTTATTTTTATTTATATATGTTTTTCACAGTCTTGCTATGTATTTCAGGATGGCTTTAAACTCATCATGGAGCCGATATCACCCTTAACCTTGCAGTAATCCTCTCAAGTGCTAGGGTTAGGGGTGTGCAGTACCGTACCCAGTTCTGGG
Organism: Ctenomys sociabilis; assembly: GCA_004027165.1. NCBI lineage: Eukaryota > Metazoa > Chordata > Mammalia > Rodentia > Ctenomyidae > Ctenomys > Ctenomys sociabilis. The sequence goes on along the minus strand of PVKA01018921.1, from coordinate 8,283 downwards.
TTTCTTTTGACTGTTTTCCAGTTATATTTTCCCCACATAGCTGGATAAGATAATCCTGAAGCAGAGATTAAAATTGTATTTTATTTTACCATTTATTAAACTATTTATATAAGTGTTGGATTTAAGCAGACTTGAAAGTGGAGCTGCATGAGTGCTGCATACTTTTTGTTCTTAAAGCATTTAGGCTTTTGTCCTGTGTTGGTGTCATTGTCATATCACAACTCAAAGAGATGGTTGCCCATAGGGAAGGAGCATGCGTGTATTGGCTGGAGCTAAGATTGACACTTTCTGGATTGTAAAGGCACTAGAAGTGATAGGAAAAATCACTGCGAGAACCAGCTCAGAAATCTGTAGTAATACTTCTTTCTCTGTTAGTTGATGAGGATGCCTGTTTGAAGGCTCTCACATAGGTTAAATGCTTTATTCTTTAGTGCAGCCTTGAGGCCATTCATAATAAAATACCAACTTCTCTCTCTAGCTTTGTATGTCTGACCTCTCCTTCATAAATCCTCCTCTCCATCAATTCTGACAGCCTTCTGTATTGTCTGTCATTTTTTGGCCTCTGTGTTTGCCCAATCTATTGCTTTATCTGTGAAGACCTTTTCCTCCTTGGAACCATTTTCAAACACTTCCTACCTCTCAGTGTCTACCTCTGCTGCATATAGGTTACTACATATGTTGTCAGATTTCTGCCACTCATCACTTCCATCCTACCTCAGGGATGCATCTGTCTCCCAATTGTCACACCTCCGCTTTGCCTCCCTTCCAAGCCCTTGACCATGAACTTCTCACTGTAATCTCTGTGGCTTCATTTACCTTTGCATCACAAAGCAGGAAAGCCCTAATTATGTAAGTTATTACACCTTGAAATCAGCTATTAAGGAAAATTCTATTCAGTATATTGTATACCATCAAATATATGGAAAAATAAAATAAAAAATATAAATCCTTGTCTAGGAAATATTCTTGGTATATTTATAGAAAAAATACCCTATAGATGTTTTAAATATCTATAGAAATATGAATAGTTTTTGTATTTAAAGGGAGCCATTTCTGTTTTGTATCCAGACATAGTTGGGAGTTTATAATGGTGTCAAATCCTAGAACTTCCTCAAAGGTAAAATGTTGCTGACACCCTGCAGGTATAGCCATTGCCTTAGAGTGGTGTGGCACCTTCCTGTGTTATAATGTCAAGTTGGGACAGGAAATGACTACATTCCTAATTACCTTCTAGTTACAAAACAGTCAGAAATGGTAGATGAAAAGAAAGCAAACCATATTTTATGTATCAATGTGGAAGCAAAAGAATATTAGGAACAGTATCTCTGCATATCTACAATTGAGCAATATACTCCACCAACCCATGGGCTATATGCTGGAACAGGGATTGTAGCGGCCACCAGCCACATTGAGTTGTTATGAGCATTAAAAGGCTAAATATGAGTGAAGCACTCTAGACACTGTCTTAGTGTACATTTGCTGTTGTGTTGTTGATATGATAAGGTGGAATTAGCAGAGGAGATTGCTGAGCTCTCAAGAAATAAAGGATACCTGGGGGAATTTAGAGAAATACTTTCCAGATGAGAATGGGAGGGCTCATGCTAGGACTATTTCTGGGTAACTTGTTGAGGTATGTGTAGAGGTGGGGCAATCCAAACCATGGTCTGCATGGTCTGCCTGGTCTGCCTGATCCTTGGCAGACCACGGCATTCACTTCAGAAAAGCTGACACCCTACCTTCAGGACTCAGTGAAGAAAGTGAAAATATAACCAGAACTGACCAGAGGCCAAGTAGAGGACCAAGGAATTTGCCTAGACTGATTGTATAAAGCCTCGAGTTGGAGCATTTTAACCTAACCTTAGGACTGTGCACAAATTTATATCTCTTGCTCTGTACCAGATGTATGTCTTCATTGTTAATGCTTCTAGGACATGTACCAGATTTGTACCTGGAAACGGCTATCTAGTTATTTAATGATCAGTAAAACTCTAGAATTGTGGTTTTCTGCCTTATTGTTTTTTTTAAATATTGAGCTAGTCTTCTATTTTGCTATGAAAAATGTAAGATTTGTTCATGAATGATTAGGGTTTGTAACATACAGTTCATCCATGGGGTTTGGGAAATTTGAATATCCTGAAACAGTTTGTGGTAATCTGTTTTATGCTATGCTTAAAAGAGTTAATTGTCATTGGACCACATTTTTATTTGTAATTCTTCCAACTATAATTTATGATTCTCAGAGAAAGTTTGAAAGATACAGGTATTCATATGAACTGTGTTTACCCATGTGCAGAGGTAATATCACCTACATATAGGTTTGAATCTTGCCAAGATTCAGAGTGATGTCTTGGTTATTACAGTAGTTTGGATTCCTCTTATCTGAATTGTCTGAATAACTTATTCTCAATTATCACTTCTGCAAGTGCAGTATTATAATGAGCTACTATGCATCCCTTTGAAATTAAAGATAGCTTAGGACTGATCCCTATCTCTGCAATATCTATGTGTTGAGAAGATTGCATTAAGAATGTATTTCAGGCAATATTATGGTAATTTATTTTTTGAACGTATGTATATTAATATTGTAATCCATTTAGAAATGGATTAAATAAAGAGATAAAAATATAAAAAATGTTCCTTTAAATAGAATTCATTTTGATTTAACCTACGCTTTCAGTTTTGAGGAATAAAATGCACATATTTTTGAAGAATAAAAAATCTTTCTGGGGGCCAAGGAGATGGCTCAGTAGAATAAATGCTTCCCTGGCAAGTGCAAGGGCCTGAGTTCAATCCCTGGTTCCACCAAGAAAAAGAAAAGTCTCTTTGTATTCTTCATGAAAAAAAGATATTTTATCTTATTTTTGCATAGTGGTCTTCTTTTATCTGTTTTTATTATCTTGAGGTGATATGTCAGTTATATTTCTAAGTGGAAAAGAACAAAATCTAAATTTTACTAAGTAGATTGACTTGGAATGTTTGTTGATAGGTCACAGCAATTGTCGTACATTGTATAGTCATAAAGTAATACATTGTTGGCATTCAAACAACATTAGGTTTGTAATAATAGTTGAGGTTCTTTTTTTTAAGTTTTGGTTGATATCTCTGTGACTAATACCATCAGATGCCATATAGCATTGACTTTATAATATGGGGCACAAAAATTTTAAAACACACATTATACTAGTGGCTTGGTTAGGTTTTGCTTGAAGTACCAATAAAAGTACTTGCATCCTAATTTATTTTACATGGCTATGTCTGTATTTTCATACACATTCTTGAAACTTTCTAACAAATGGCTATCATGAAATCTTGATCAGGTGTCTGAATATGCTGAAAGATGCATGATGTGTAAGACTTGATTCTTTGACCTCATGCATGTTTTGTTATGCTTACAGCTTCTAGCAAGCATTTTTCTTAATTGTCCCTGGTTGAGTTTGTTGCTTTAGATCCTAGTGTGAGATATGCACATTTTCATGTTTGTCTGACATCATTTTATTATTATTATTATTATTGTTAATACATATTAGCTATATACTTAATTGGTTTCCTTTTGGCAGATTTATAAATGTACATAATCTACTGATCATTTTCAGCCCCACCATCACATTGTCCTCACCTCTCCTCTAGCTTCATACTTTTTGGGGTAGGAGTTCAATACATAGATGAATATCAGTGGAGTTCAATGCAATGGAATATATTTGGTCATATGGATGAACCTTCCTTATACCTTGTGATTCTGCCCCTTTCCTCCCTTCCGTTGTCTCTTTTTGAGTCTGGCTTATTTCACTCAATTGATGATCTGTAGATCAATTCATTTTCTTATATATGACAAATTCATTCTTTTTTTTTTTTTTTGGGCAGAACTGGGGATTGAACTCAGGCCCTTGCGCTTGCCAGGGAAGCGCTTATCCACTGAGCCATCTCCCCATCCCCTGACAAATTCATTCTTTATGGTTACTATTCCGTTGTGTGTATATACTGCACTTTAAAAATCCATTCATCTATCATTCTTTAGGAATGAGTTTTTTAAAGCATATATTGAATCCATGTAAATGTTCTTCTAAAGTGTTTTTGACATCTGTTACTGAAATATGACAATAAAGAATAAAACTTTAATAAGGCTGAAGGTAAAGCTCAATGGTACAGAGGTTCAACCCCAAGCAACAAATCAAAAACCAAAATAACAATAGAAAACTTTGTCCATCATGTAATTTAAATGCCTTAACCCTGAAACAGTAGCATTCTCTATTATTTATTATTGCATTATCACTAAAGAACTGTAATGAGGAATTTAATTTTTTTCTTCAGTATCACCAATTCATATAAAATGATACCTAGAATGTAATTTTTTCTTTTGTATTTGCAAAGAGGTCATTGTGATGTTTTAAAAATGTCTGATTTACAAATAGCACTGAATTATTGTTTGTATATGTATTCAATATAGGCTCAGTAAAGTTTAGAATTCTTAAAATCTTTTTACTTCAGAAAAATTTTACTGGCCCATTTCTTTTATTTTTACCCTCTCCCTTGCCCCTGTTTTCCTCATGTTTGAAACCATATATAATGCCTCCCAGGGCTGAGATTTTGCTCAAGTACCTGAAACAACAGATGCTGCTATGCTCTTCATAGCAGAGAATGGTGCTGTTGTAGCCAAAACGCACCATTTGAAGGAACATAATCCCAGGCAGCAGAATCGCTGTGGTGACTGGCAAAGGGAGATTGTACTGCAGTGGAGGCGATGACTTGTCCCATCTGCCAAGTTTCATTAGCACTTCCTGGAACCAGGCAGTCCACATTTGGCCAAATGTTTTTCTTTATAGAAATCCACTTATATTTAGTTAAAATTTGTTCAAAGAGATTACACAAAATGAGTGAATTTGTCATTGTTGAGGTAGGGTTTCCCAATATTTTGGTAACAGCATAAACTACCTTTTTGTTTTTATTTTTTATGGAATTGGTATCATTCAGTTTTATTATCTTTTTTTCCCACTTGTTGCTACTGTTGCAACAGTAGGCAGAAGCACTGAAATGACATCTAGGATTAAAGACAGATAGAATTATCTTATGTTGATGGCATTGATAGGGATCATTCCCAAAACATCAGGTCCTGATCTCTGGTAGTCCAGGGCTTATATGAGATTAGCAAGCAGGAAGTACAGAGGCAGAGTGGCTTGTCAATTGGGATTAGTTCTTACAGTGTGCATCATAGTGACCAGCTATGCATCACATGACCAGTCATTTCTAAGAGACAGAAGGAACCAGAACTGGAACTGGAACTCACTTGGGCAAATAAGAAACTGAAATATGGGGGGGGGGTTCTGTTACATAATGACATTTTATATAAATATTCATATTTGATTAATCTTTGAATTTAGCCTTCTAATGCCTCCTAATATGGTCATGGTAAGATTTATTTGTATGTTTCCTTGACACATTCTTTTGGATATTTTCTAAAGGACATCAATTTTACCATAAACAATAACTGATTGTTTTTTTTTTTTTTTGTGAGTGAATGGGAAAATAAAACAATTTTTTCTTTCTCTGTGAAAGGGGTAAACCTTTGATGAAAATGTAGGCAGTAACTCAGTGTCTCCCTAGCCTGAATCTGAGTGTTCCTATCTGTATTATTATTCTAAGAGTTCAGTATTTAGGGCATACATTTTAAGTAATTTCCTGCGTGACCTTTGCAAAGATTATGCTGAAGTTCTGCTGGGGATGCAACCCGTCATCTGTTGAAGCCAGAGCTTGTGAATGCCAGTGAGTCTCCGCTCAGTGCCTGCTATCTCCTGTAATCTGTTGGAAACCTGTCAGTTAGTTAATTGTAAATTTTTTTTTATTGGTGAAGTAACTGAATTTTAGATTCTATCCAAGCCAAACTAAGATTCCAGGATGTATGAAGTATTCTTAGGTTAGATTAGATTATAGGGATGCTTGCTTCACAGTAGTTTTGTATCATTTGAACTAATACTTTAAAGAATTCTGTATTATTTTTTACTTATAAAAGCTAGATGTGCACTTCTATGTGAAAAGCACCGTACATTGATTTATACAGAATATAACCAAAAGTAAAGAATCATTTTTTAAAAATTGTGTATTTATACAATCTCTAAGATCACCTCACTGTGGTTTTTGTTTTACTTTGAGAAATTTCATTTATTTGTGGTAACTCTGCAAATTAATACATTTGAAGTCTATTAAAAATTCTCAAAATATCCAGAGATTCTCAAAATGAATTGCCACAAGCCTAACCTCTTTAGAACCAGGAAGTTTTTAGGTTTCCTGGGGCTCCCAGCTTACTGACCTTTTCTGTCCATCTACTGCCCTGTGACTCTTGAGTCCCTCCAGGATGTATGTATGTTTCTGATGGAGTTATTCAGTGAGCATCAGAAGTGAGCACTGACTCCTACACTGGTAATTGAATATCAGTGATCGCATATCCTTTTGAAACTGAACATGATCTTTTGAACATGAGAATTGTTTATGGTCCTGCACAGAGGCCAGGTATCATTTGACTAGCAAACACTGGAGCTGTTTTTAGACTCACTGAGGAAATGCCTGCCATTATTGTTCTCAGGGTTTCCGTCAAGTGGCTAATTATTTTGATTTTACTTAGGAGTAATTGTTCAGCCATAATATTTAGTCTCTTTATGCTCAAATGTCATGGACAAAATAGCTTTGGTTTAATTCATCATTCCTTTAGCACTGTAATTGAGTTCTGTGTACATATCTAATTCTACTCTTCTCTATGACCTCAGTTTTTTTCAGAAGTTCTCAGAGTATGAAGCAATGTTTGATTTCCTTGGTATTTGTCAGAAAGAATATTTTAAATACAAGTATAAAACAACAGTTCCATTTTTATTGTGTGCTTTTTCCAGAACTTTGGTTGTTATTCTTTTATGAAATTCTGTTATAAAATGAAATTAGTTACTGTATTTTAGTGATATGGCAAATAATTTCAGACAGCTATTGAAATTGCTGCTGGTATGGCAGTCACTTTGATACATTTACTAAAGATAGTATCTATGCTCTCATAATAGTATTAGTTTTGGGCTCACTCTATTTCATAGGATGACTGCTGAAGCCATTGCTCAATTTTTCTTATTAGCATGAAGTTGCTGACAGTGTGGAGCCTGAAGCTGTGTTATAACCTGATTTTGTGAATTCAAAAGTGCTTGTATAGATTTAAGAAACTGCATTGAGTTTACTTTTATGCTGTTTTTAACTGTGCGGTTTGTGATACAAGGCTTTAAAATATTTTGGTAAGAGTTCTGCAAGTTTCCACTATGGTGTGAGAGGTTCATCAAGGAAGCAAAAAAAGAAATACAATCAGTCGGCATAGACATTTTATGTTTTGTATTGTTTTCTAGCAGAACTTGCCAAAGAACCATGAGGAAAGAGGAAACCTTTTTGAAGTGTTGACTCTTGCTTTTTTTAAAAAATGTGTTAGATGCAGGGTCTCACTATGTAGCTTGGACTGGTAGTGATCTTCCTGTTTTTAGCTTTCCTAGCACTGGGATTACAGGTGTGTGCCACCATGCCTGGACTCAGTCCGTGGCTCAGAGCACCTGGTGGGTGGGGCAAGCACAGCATGCAGAACAGGGGATCAAACCCTTTTCCTTGTGCTTGCCTAAGCAGGCCTTTAGTCCAGGGAGCTATCTTACCGGCCCTTTACTTTGTTTTTTGATTAAGTTTCTCAGGTTGGTTATTGAAGCTAATTATGAAATTTTTGCTTAGGTTCAGGAGCAGTCAATAGAAGAATTTTTCAGATCTCTATTGTCAGTAATGCTAATACTTTTGGATGAAGATCTACATGTGAAAGTAATTAGTTCACAGTCCTTATGGTTTCAGAAACTCTTATCTTATTTTGGGATCACAAATTTCTTTTCTCTTTGTGGGTTTATCTAGTTGATTTACTTCCAAATTGAACAGGAAAAGTTCAGAAGCATATTAAGTTATTTAAATGTAACAGTAGGGCCAGTGAGATAGCTCAGTGGACTAAGTGCCTGCTCTGGCAAGTATAGGCACCAGGCTTGATTGGGGTCCTACATGCCACTCTGGCCCCACCCTGGGCGCGCTGAGATGACCATTGAGCCCAGGCATGGTGGTGTATAGCTGTGATCCCAGCACTGGGAAGGCTGAAAACAGGAGGATTGCTATGAGCCCAAGCTGTGTTGTGAGACCCTGCACCAATTTACACACACACACACACACACACACACACATATGCAATAATAGATGCACAAAAGTTAATACTTATTTTCATAAAAATAATGGGGGGCATCA
>PVKA01018920.1:0-42956 GCA_004027165.1 Ctenomys sociabilis | reverse complement strand
GAGTAAAAGATTTCAGTTTTTCCACATTTAGGATTATATTAGCTTTTGGGTTGTCATAGATGGCTTTTATCAAGTTAAGGTAGAGTCCATCTATTTCAATTTCTGTAGGACTTTGAACATGAATGAGTCTTGGATTTGTCAAAATCTTTCTCTGCATCAATTGATATGATCATGTGGTTTTTAGATTTCAGTCTATTAATATAATATATTACATTTATAGATTTTTGAATATTGAACCATCCTTGCATCCCTGGGATGAATCCTACCTGGTCATGGTGTCTGATCTTCTTGATGATTTGCTGTATTCTATTTTCTAGGATTTTATTGAGTATTTTTCCATGTATATTCATGAGGGAGAATGGCTTGTAGTTCTCCTTTTTAGTTGTGTCTTTCCCTGGTTTTGGAATCAGTATAATACTTGCCTCCAGAAATGATTTTGGGAGGACTGCTTCCTTTTCAATTTCATTGAAGAGTTTGAAGAGTGTACGGATTATATCTTCTATAAATATCTTGGAGAATTCAGCTGTGAATCCATCAGGACATGGACTTTTCTCTGTCAGTAGGCTTTTTATTACGTTTTGTATTTCGTTGGCTGTTATTGGCTTATTCAGAGTTGTTGTATCTTCTTGGTTCAGTTTTGGTAATTCGTACCTTTTGAGGAATTTGCCCATCTCTTCTGTGTCTTCTATTCTGTGACCATAGAGATTCTCAAAGTACCTATTGACAATCTTCTGGATTTCCACTGGGCCTGTGGTGATTTCACCCTTTTCATTCCTTATCGCTTGTACTTGAATTTTTTCTTTCCTCTTTTTGATGAGGTTGGCTAGAGGCTTATCAACTTGATTTTGTCTTTCAAAGAACCAACTTTTTGATTTGTGGATTCTTTGAACTGTTTTCTTCATCTCAATTGAATTACTTTCTGCTCTAATCTTTATGATTTCTTCTTGTCTTTGTGCTCTGGGTTACGTTTGCTCTTCTTTTTCTAGATGTCAGAGGTGCAACATTAGAGTGTTTGTTTGTTCCCATTATGTTTTCCTAATGTGTGAGTTCATAGCTATAATTTTCCCTCTTAGAACTACTTTCATCACATACCATAAATTCCAGTAGGTTGTGCTTGAATTTTCATTGAATTGTAGATATTGTTGAATTTCCTCTTTAATTTCTTTTGTGACCCATTGATTGCTGAGTAGGGTGTTGTTTAATTTCCATGAATTTAGTGGGTTTTGCTGGTTTCTTTTGTCATTTATTTCCAGTTTCATTGTACTGTTGTCAGATAATATGCATGGGATAATTTCTGTTTTCTTCATATACTTAAGCATGACTTCTGGACTAGTATGTGATCTATTTTGGAAAATGACCTGTTTGCAGCTGAAAAAAGGTGTATTCAGCTATGGTTGGGTGGACCACTCTATATATGTCCACCAGGTCCATTTGTTCAAACCTCTGGTTCAGTTCTGCTACTTCCTTGCTAATTTTTTGTCTGGTTGACCTATCTTTTTGAGATAAGGGGGTGTTAAGGTCTCCTGTTAAGACTGTGGTCTTAGATATTAGGTTTTTCATGTCCATTAAGATTTGTCTTACACAGTTGGGCCCTCCTTTGTTTGGTGCATAGATATTTATGAGTGTTACCTCTTGCTCTTGAATTTTTCCCCTAATCAATATATAGTGGCCTTCTTTGTGTCGTTTGAGCATTCTTGGTTTGAAGTTGAGAGTGTCTGAGAACAGAATTGCTACTACTTCTTTTTTCTGAGGTGCTGGGGCATGTAGTATTGTTTTCCATCCTTTGACTTTGAGCCTATGAATGTCCTTTTGCGTTAAATGTGTTTCTTGTATAGAACATATTGTTGGATTTTGTTTCCTAATCCACTGTGCCGGTCTATTTCTCTTAATTGATGAATTGAGTCCATTTATGTTGATGGTAATAATTTAAATGTGTTGACTTATGTTTGTCATGATATTTACCTACTGTTATTTACTACTTTGTATGCTGTGTTTCATTATCTGTCTTGTTCAATGGGTTCCTTCTGTCCTCATTTGTGGAGTTCTGGTCATTGTGGTCTCTCTCTAGAACAGCTTTCACTAGCCTGTGTAGGGATGGCTTTGTCATTATGACATTCTTTAGTTGTTCTTTGTTGTGGAAGTATTTCACTTCTCCATCAAACTTGAAAGAGAGTTTTGCAGGGTATAATAGTCTGGGCTGGAATTTGTTTTTGTATAGGACCTGAAGAACTCTGCTCCATGCTCGCCTTGCCTTCATGGTTTATATAGAGAAGTCGGCTGTAATTCTGATGGATTTTACTTTGAATGTGAGCTGCTACTTCTCTCTAGCTGCTTTCAGTATATTATTCTTGTGTTGAATTTCTGGGATCTTGACTATTATATTTCTTGGTGTGTTTTTACTTGGGTTGAAGTTATTTCGTGTTCTGTGTGCTTCAGTTACTTGAATGTTGGATTGTTTCCTCATATTTGGGAAGTTTTCTGTGATTACTTCTGCCCATGTTCTTTTTATATCATTTGCATTTACTCCTTCATTCTCATTGATGCTAATTAATTTCACATTGTTCATCTTGATGCCATCTTCCAGGTGATGGATTATTTTTTCCTGCATTCTCGTTGTTTTTAAGAGATCCTTTCTCACCTTTTCACTAGCTGCACCAGCATCCTCAAGATCTGAAACTATGTCTTCACTTTCACTCAAACAGTTTTGTGGACTCGTGATTGATATTTTTAGTTCTTCTATATCTCTTTGACTTTGCTTCATGCATTCTGTTTCTTCTCTGTTTTGCTCATTCCAGGATTCTATCATATTTCTGATCTCCTCTATTTTTTTATCCATGTCTTCTTTAGAGGTAGCTATTAATTCTTTTTCTGCAGAGTTTCTTCCAAATTGGGTTTACTCCATATATTTTCGGAATTGTTTCTGTATTTTAGATACTATGATTTCAAAGAATTCTTTTTTGATTTAGGAAATTATTTCTACTTTGAGTTCCTCATGACCTTTCTGCTATTGTTTCTTTGCTTCCAACACTGTTAATTCATACTTTTCAGCTGGAATAGTGTCTCTGCACTTGTTCTGAGTTAGCACTGGGTTTCCCCCAGATGTTTCTGGATTTGATTATTTCAGATGCTATGTATTCAAATATTTCTTTTTTTATTTCAGGCATTAATTCTTGTCTGAGTTCCTCATGACCTTTCTGCTCTTGTTCCTTTGCTCTCATCTCTATTAAGTCATTCATTTCAGCTGAGCTAGTGTCCTCTGCACTTATTGGTAGACTTGAGACCTGAGATTGCATTTTCTCCTTGTCTTCGTCATTAGGTATAGTACTGACCTCTGACCTTTGGTGTAGAGCTTTGGTGCAGCTAGAGCCTTAGCATGTAATGATATTCGAGTGTCAGTCTATTAAGTTTGAGATTATCCAGTTATGCCTGACCTGGATCTAGCTGATGTGTTCAGTTCCTTTTTGCTGCAGCTCCTGTTATTCCCCTCTGTTGGGTCCCTGGTCAGGGGAGCACTGGGGAGTGCATTATCTCTCTCTCACACTCACCAGGCTGGGCGGGGGTGGATCGAGTGCCAGGAGAGTCACAAAAATTCTTGCTCCCATGGTGGGCTTGGGGGAAGTGGCTCCGGGGAATTGCCAAGTAGGTCTGTCTGGGGTATCTCAGGCAGGTCACTGGCTAGGTTGTCTTGGGGCCTGAGGGTCTGGATGTTGCAAAGCACGCAGGGAGAAGCCTAAGGCTCTCCCTCAGACTCACAACACACTCACCAAACTTTGATACCCAGGAAGTTGGGGAGATTCCCACTTGTTCAGTGGGCTTTGGGGCAAGAGATCAGGGGAGTTGCTAGCTAGTGTGCCCTGAGGTCTCAGACTCGTCACTCACTTGGAGGGCTTGGGGGCGGGGATCTGGGTAGTGTGCAGGAAGAAGCTGTAGGCTCTCCCTCAGACTCACCACACACTCACTGATCTGGGAAGGCAGGCGAGTTGTTCAAATTTCCACTCACTCGGAGGACTTGGGGGCGGGATCCAGGAGGCTGCTGGAGTCAGTCCCGATGTCTCAGGCCCATCGCTCTTGCTAGGCGGGCATGAGGCGGGATCTAGGAGTCTGCCGGGCAACCATTGTTTCTATAAATATTTCTTCTAACCATTCTTTGCTTTCTCTTAGAATTGCAATTACATATATATTGAATAATCAAATATTATCTAAGAGCTCTTGAATGGTCTTTTTGTTTTGTGAACCTTATTTTGGGGTTTCAGCTTAATTATTAAAAACTAATTTATACTGACTTAATTGTATGTCATTTGTTCTTTTACTGCTTGTCATAAATCTACTAATGAACCCATGGGAAAAAGTTCTTCATCTGCAGTGCTACATGTACATGTTTTTATATTACTTATGTCTCTTTCTCATTTTTCTCTATAAATTCCTCAAAACTTTGAATTTTCTGCTAAAGCCTCATGTAGATCATTCATAGTTATACTAAATCCCCTCCCTGATAATCCCAGCATTTGGTTCATGTCTGAGCTTGTTACAGTGTCTATTTTATCTCTTGATGATGAATTGTTTCCCCATGTTTCCCTTGATGTCTTTTCCTTTTTTTTTTGTTTTTTTACTGCATACTGTGAGTGATGTAGTGGACACTGACATGAGCTGTACCTACCACTGCGAATAGTCCTGTCTTTTTATGCAAAAGCTTGGTGGAACAAACTGGCTTGTGTTCGTCAGGATCTCAGCACACTACATTTTGCTGTTGTCATTGTTAACTCTAGAATGTCAATGTGTTTTGCTCTTTCATGGTTCAAGTAGGGGCTGGGAGAGCAGAGAGTTTTATAGGATTTCTTCTTCATAGCTTTTTAGCTTTCAAAGAATCCATGCATGCCCAAGCCGTGGGCGATAACTCTTCCCAGGTTTCTCCTTTGTCCTATAAGTAAAGGAGACTTGGTTGTTGCTCAGTATAAGGTTAATGGTAGGGGGACTTTTGTTGCCCTATTTCAGTCTCAGACCCACTCTCACTCTCTATGGGTACAACTCTGAAACTGGGGGCTTTCCTAATGCTTTTCCCCATTCCTCTCCTTATAAGTTTATTTTATTTATTGTTAGATTGAGGAACAGAAGGAATTCATTGTCTTTCCCTGATGGGTAAAAGACCTCTGCTTAGCAGGATGAGGATCCTAAGCCAGGGACAACGTCGTGTCATTATTTCATAGGTGGAGGGTTTTTCTTGCATCCTTTTCCAAGTAACAGTGCTTTCTCCAAGATACTACTATGTCCTGCGCTTTGGTAAGTTTTCTATTTCTTCCTAAGAAGGAGACAGCCCTTAGAATCACTCACTCTTACCTATGGCTCCAGTAAAAATGTTTGCTGCCCTCTTCCCACAGGCATAGGTTAGGTTCTAATGAGAATATTGAATGGCAATTCAAAGATATCTTCCTTATATTGGTGGTATGTTTGCTTACTTTTTCAAGAGCGCCAGTAATGGTAATATTATTTCAGAGTCAAATTTAAAGTTCCATGCAATCAATGCACCAAAAATATAATCAAAATAGGACTATTTTAAATGACCTAGAACGTATTTGTTGTGCAAATTCCGCAACACTTCACAAGTTGCAGTTAAAATGACCCTGCATAGTTGCAGTAAAACCCTGCAACAACCAGATACATTAAAAACTTTAAAAAATGTGTCCCATAAGGGCCTCCACTCCGTCAATTACTCCTGGATAGTTATAAATAGTTGGAGAATTTTGAATGCTCATATTTTAGTTTAGTATGGTATTGCTGTGTTCTACTGTGACAAATGTTTTTTTACAGTCTCCATCTATGCCTTATTAACCTGGACAATCTATAGCAGTACAGACCATGATTAGAATTGACTTTTGGAGACAGAGGCACTTAGATGTCCAGTGAGAATGACTTCTGTGTGTGCCTGGGTCCTCTACTAGGGTATTGTTGGGTGTTGCACAACTCTGGAGCAAAGAGGAATCCCCCATGGTCTCATAACAGTGAGAGGAGAGCAGCTCACTGCAGGTGGGTGGGTGACATGTAGCACCCTGTAACAAGTGTCTGTCTCTGTTCCTGACCTTTGGCAGGTCAGTGAGCTGTGAATGCAGAGGTGCCAGACTGGATCAGTCTCCTAACGCCAGTTGGAGGGGTAAACTCTGCAAATGGAATGCATGCCCAATACTCAGTTACACTGTTAAGATGTTGTCATTATAGCCTGTTCTTGGAAAGACATCAAGAATCAAACCTTTGAGGTTGAGTTAGCCAAAATGTTACTTAAAATGAATAAATTCAAAGAAATTTATATCCTTGTCTCTTCCAAGACTCAGGAAACAGCTGTCCTACTGAACATACACTCCAAAGCACAAGTCATGTGCCAGGCCTCATTTGTGGCAGCTTCTTACCAGCAGGCTCCTTGCAGTAGAAACACAGAGCCCTGGGGAGTCTGACATGTAGAGAGGAGCTTGAGAAGAAGGAATGGTGCTCTCTAGATGAAAAGAAACAGTGCACATTAATTTTGGTCTTCTAAATGTGCAGTGTTTCTAATATCTTATCAATCATTGCTCTACTGTCTTTAAAGTAATCTTTTTTTAAAAAGGTAACTAAAGAAAATGAAAACAAGAACAAAAATTTAAGACTTCTTGAAAGTATGTGATAATATTCAATCATATGACCCATCTTGCATAACTGTCTGTTAATCTGAGCAACAGATCTGATGATAAAAATAGATAATGTGCCAATCACTGTTAATCAGCTCTTCTGGTTTTGAAAAACTGTAACACATGTATTTTTATTTGTTTCTGTCTTTGCTTTTGTTTTTCTTGATCTTGTATTTACTCTTCAAAATAACATTATAATAAAAAAAGAAAAGGCAGCACAGTGTCACCAGGATAGCACCTGTGACAATTGACTCTTGGCTGCCAAATCAACTGCCAAAATAATGAAGACAGTAAAGTCAAAAGAGGAGGGCCCAGAGGAAAGCTAACATTCAGAACAGGAAAACAGCCTCCTTCACATTCAAAGACCCTGTCTCTTTCTTACGGAGCTAGCCCAGGGCACAAGCAGGAAAGGAGCAGCCTGGCTGTGCAGACCATGTCTACTAGGAATGAGCTCCACCTCCGAGAAAGGCTGCATTTCAACAACTGGCTGCCAGATGCAAGAGCGCTGTCACTACCAGTGGAGCCTGTGAAATGACTGCAGAGGAGCTCTGGGCAGGGGCCCATGCATACCTTGCCGAAGTGGATTTTTATGGCTTAGGAAACTGTTCATCTTGCACAAGGCCCTGTAACAGCCTGGGCAGACTGAGTGGAAAACTTCAGCTGAAGCCAAAGATCTTCTCCATAGTTGGGGTTGTTGGACTGGGCTTATCAGGCTGCAGCAGATGGTGTGCAGTGTGATGACTTGGAAAGCTTGGAACAAGTAGAAAAGAGTACTGAGTCCATCCAGTTGTTTCTCGGGGTGGGGGTGGGGACATTCATGAAAAGTATAAGTTTTCTTTACTGGCAATGATGAACAATCCTAAAACAATACAAGGGGCAATAAACATCCTGGGTTTAATTGATGCTCAGACAACCATGTCCCAGGAATTGTCCACAAATGTAAAGAAATGGCCCAAGGACTGAAACTTGTGATAGAATCTTATTCTTGGATCAGCTAAAGAAACCACAGCCTGCGCACTTGCTAAGATGTCTCGCTGAAGAGGATACTCACCAGTCCCCTTTCTCCTGAGAGTTGTCTTGTCCTCCCCTACTAGATGCTCCTTCCCACTGCACTGTTTCTGGGCCATCTAGCCTCTGAGAGAATCCCCTCTCAAGTAAGCCTATAAACATGCTATCTGAATAAAACTTACATGAGCTGCTGCTATGTTAGGATAACATGTTCCTTCTTGATTACCTTCGAAATCCCCAAACTCACTGCAAAAGCAAAGGCCTGGGAAAGCAGACAGAACCTTCTGTTCTCTCTCCCTCTCACCCATCTACCAGCTCCTGAGATCGTAACTCAATACAATTCACCGTTGTCAGCTATGAAAATAGATCATGGGAACATTTGAGGAAGCCAAGGCTTTATCTATCTTAAAATGGTAGTGGCATATAAAATTAAGTTGCTTTTAATTATTTCTGTGAATTGAACTTAATTTCATTGGCCAGAATATGATCAACATATATTCTACAATTCAACATTCTCACATTTTCCTTTGCTACTCACCCTTTGCTACTGGCCTTTTTAAGGGATGGACTCAGTGTTTTCCTTAGCAGTCTTGTTGCATCTCAGATGTCTTGCTTGCTTCATTTCTATTTTCTACATGGCAGGATGATGTTGCTTAAGTAATCTCTTATTGCCATGAAATTCCTTTAAAGGATTCTTGTCCCATGTTATAAAATTTTCAAAGCCTTTACCATGTTTTCTCCCATTTTGTCTTCTTTCATTTTTCTCCTTTGCCTTTACTTCTGGAATTCCATCCTTCCTGCTTTTCTCAGTGAGTCTTTCATACTCTTGTCTCCAGTCCTTTGCAATGACTGCTCTCTTTCCTAGTATTTCTGTGTTCTTCCCCAGCATGCCATAAGCAACAGCTCTCTTCCTTGTTTTCATATCACTTCACGCAGACAGTGAGCCTTTACTTCTGTCTTATCTCACACAAGACTGTAAACATGGGGTAGATCTCCATTGTATCCACTGTGTCTAAGAAGTGCAAGAGCTCTGAGTGCGTTCTTGAACTCCGTGGTTCAGGGTGCACAATCAATACTTGGGAAATGTTACTTTCAGAGAAAGACCTTCATGGTGTGAGACTGTATCATTTTTGTAAAGAATAGAAAGTAGTAAAAAGAAAATAAAAGAAGGCTTAGAAATGATACAAAATTTCATCACAGTAATAGAAATTCAACAAGGTTTCTGTATTGAATGATAGTATCTTCAAATTAGTTGTTTAGGTTACCAGTTATAGATGTTCAAAATTGGTTAAAAGAAATAGAACAAAATAACCTCAAAAAGAAAATTATACAAAATTAAAAAGAAAAATGGATGAAATAAAAAAAAATGTAAACATTAATTGCTCCATTCAATAGAATGGCAGAAATTGGCAGTACAATTAAGCAAACAATCCTGCGTATCTACATAAAGAGAGCTTTTTCCCTTCATTCTTTCATCCTTGTCCTTATTCCAGTTTTTCCTTCTCATTAAACAAACTCTTTCTGTTTCACAGTATATACTGTGCCTTTCAGATTGCATTTAACCTTTCAGGTTCTCACACGAGTGAGGCAATAAAGTCTTTGCACATGCGGGCCTGATTTATTTCACTTACCAACACATTTATCATTATTATCATATGTTTATAATCAAAACCAAATGGTCAGATTTGATATGTTTGGCATGGAGGACAAGAATGATGACTTCTAAGTATCAAAAGCTCTTGGTCCTTTCTGTTGCTCTACTGAACATTTTGTGAGCTAAACAAGTGCTTAGTCTTGACAAGAATTGGTGAATAGCCACAGATACTTTCTACCGTCAGAATCTCTAACAGGTGCTGGTGCAGCCATCTATTTATTAAGTTTTCCTTCTTGTCTCCTGATTTAATCCCTGAACTTGATTTGTATTTGCATTTGAAGCACTCTAAAACTTCTATAGTAATTTTAGAAAATGTTTCTGAACATTTACATATTTCAGGCTTACAATCCCCACCCTCGTGTGCTGTTTATTTCTGATCATTTCTGCATTCACTCTCTGTCTCACATCATTACTGAAGGGGAAAATGCCCTTAAACTATAGATCCAGGAAGGCAGAAATGAAAGCAGTGTAATTGGTTTTCAGGATAACAGAATTATCTTTGACTTATTATCAGCATCTCAGCTTTCATTTAATGAATATTAATTTTAGATTTTACTTGAGCTGCATAAAAGGCAGACCTTTGCAACCAAAACAGAATGTAAAAATTTATGAACTTTCAAGGCCCTTCTCTTCAGTTCCTTCTTCAGCAGCATCCCCTAAAACTCACTGTCATCTTGTAATTTGTGCTCAGGGTTGTGGTCCTCTGCAGCAAGGTTAGTAACTCCTTATTCTACACAAGATTACTTCTTTTTCTTCTTCTTCTTCTTTTTTGTGTTTTATGGAAGGGTCTACAGGGTGTTCAGGGTCTCACTACTAGATCGGACTCATAGTGATCCACCTGTTTACAGCCTCCCAAGAGCTGGGATTACAGGTGTGTGCCACCACGCCCAGTCTCAATTGCCATCTCAGTGTGCCTGGAGGTGGGGATGGCATGGCAGGCCTAGGGACTGAATCCCCAGCCCCTGTGCCTGCTTACAGTTGCTTTAATCCACTAAGCTATTTGGCCGGGCCCAAGGTGCCTTCTTAACCTGTGATTATAATTTAATTTTACTTGAGTATCTTATCTAAATACATGATAAGATAGTACTCAGATCTCACATATGTTGTACAGTTTGGCTGAACAAAAGATGTATAAATGCTACCAGTATATTCCTGGTAAAGCAGTAGATAGTCTTCTATGATATCATTGCTTTATGTGTTTGTTTATTGTCAGTACTGGAGCTAGAGCCCACATGTCATCTCTTACTGAACTACATTCCCAGCCCTTTTTGTTTTTGAGATGTCTTGCTACAATTCCCAGGCTGGACTAGAACCTGCAATCCTTCCTTTAGACTTCCTCAGTGTAGGAATTACAGGCAGGCACTGAAGTACTGGTTGCTATTTTTCTGAATACATAACTGATGGCAAGTAGTAATGGAATGTACGCTTCTGATTTCTTAATTATTTGAAGTTTACACCACTTTTGTGTCATTGACAATGTTAGCTGCATGATAGTGGTTTAAAATATTTTCCATTTTATAAATAAACTTTTTTCAATAAGATTACCCAAATATTTTTCAATTATTCAATTACTTCAGTGCCTGCCTGTAATTCCTGATGTTGGTTAAGTGGGATCCAAAAATCTCTCAGCAGGAAGCAAAATAGAGACACAGAAATCATCATCGTGCAATGAGCTTTAACCTTTTAAAGGTTAAAAATTGTTGGCTAGCTCATCAACCCTCTTTCTGACCTGTTTAATTAATTTTTCCTTTTATAACACCAGAACTATCAGGAAAATCTTACTAAGACACTCCCACAAGGCTCAATTGTTTATTGTCAGTACTGGAGCTAGAGCCCACATGTCATCTCTTACTGAACTACATTCCCAGCCCTTTTTGTTTTTGAGATGTCTTGCTACAATTCCCAGGCTGGACTAGAACCTGCAATCCTTCCTTTAGACTTCCTCAGTGTAGGAATTACAGGCAGGCACTGAAGTAATTGAATAATTGAAAAATATTTGGGTACTCTTATTTTCTTCAACTGTATCCCACTTCAAAATATTTGAACAATAATGCTTTATTGCTTTAAATCAAAATTACTTTAAATCAAAGCAATTACTTTGAATCAGTTATTGCTTTAAATCAAAATAACTTACTAAATCAAATAAAAATGAAGAATTACACTTTAATGGACATGTTAAAAGTGGAAACATGCAAAATGATCAGTTAAAACCACAAAGGATAGAAAACAAATGGAAGACAAAAAAAAAAAAAAGGAAACAAATTGAAAATAGTAACAATATGTAGTTAAATATTAACCCCATTGTCTGATAAACACTATGAATGTCAATGGTCCAAATATGTTAATTCAAAGATAGAGAATGTTGGAGTAAAATATTAAAAAATAAAAGACACAATTACATACTATCTATAATAAATCAAGTTTAAATAAGGCATATATTGATTAAAAATAAAGTGGTGGAGTTGTACCATGCTAATTAAATTGAAATACAAATACCTATAGAAAATTTAGACAGAATAGATTTTGTAAACAAGGATTTATTAAGAATACAGAAGTTCAATGAAAAATGACAATGTAATCACTTTTCCAATATGTATCAAGTCTTAATGCACATATACTCACCAATAAAACATTAAAATACACAAGGCAAAAACTGACATAACTGAACAAAAAAATAGCTGGTTCCACTGATACACCTAAGACACTTCAACATTCCCACATGAGAAATCGATAGGGCAAGCAGGCAGAAAATCAGTAAGGATACAGTTGAACTCAACAATACTGTCCATCAACTGGATTTAATTGTTGTGTATAAAGAACTTCAGACAGTAACAGCAGCACATTATGCATCCTTCTCAAAATCACATGGACATTCACCAAAATAGACCACATTCTGGGCCATAAGATACATCTCAAAAAGTTTAAGATGCTAGAAATTACAAAAATGTGTTCTCAGACCACAATAATTAAGCTAGAAATGAGTAATAAAATAGATAGGTGGGAAAATTCCAAAATACTTAGAGGTTATACATCCTAGTGAATAACATTTGGATTAGTGAAGGAATCTCAAGAATCTTAAAAATATCTTGAACTACGTAAAAATACAACTTATAAAAATTGGTGGGATTTAGTAAAAGCAATTCTTCTGGGGAGAGAGAGAAGACTATCTAAAACCAATAATCTAAGCTTTAATTTAGTTTAATTTTTTTTCAGCTTTAATTTTAGAAAAGTAGAAAACAACATACATTAAGCCCAAAGTAAGCAGAAATAAGTAAATGATAAAATCTTAGAGCAGGAATCTGTGAAATTGAGAACAGGAAATCAATAAAGAAAAATCAGTGAAACCAAATTTTATCTTTCTGAAAACGTCAACAAATTATTCTCCAGCCAATAAACTAAGAAAAAAGAAAAGATACTAATTAATAATGGGAGTGGGAAAACAGAGTACATCACTACACAACTCACAGATAAACAAACAAACAAACAATTCTATGCCTAAAAATTTGATAACCACATAAAATAGGCTAGGTGCTTGTAAAACAGTATTTCAAATTCACACAAGAAAAAAATAGATAATCTTATATTTGTTAAAGAAACTGAATTAATAATTAATAGCCTTTTAAATTTAAAACACTAGGTCTATGTAGTTTTCACCAGTAAAATCAACCAAACATTTAAAGTAGAAACCACACTAGTTGTTGTTATACATTTATATTTGTATTTCTTCTTTCGACTTCTTATACTAGAGAGACTACAATATTTGCACATATGTGTCTGGTTTATTTCACTTATGAATATAAAAACAACTAAAAAGAATTTAGTCAGATAGTTAGGGCAAACTGAACGGCCTATATTGCAGGGTGCTAATCAGCTTTTCTTCTGGATAGTTAATAACCTAAGTTCTCAGATCAAAAATTGGAGAAATAGAAGGGCCACAAGATCAGCCAACATTTTGGCCCTAGCCTTTCAAGGTCAGTGAAGACTCAGGACATAAGAGAACCTGTATAGTAACATCATGGAATGCAGTTGTGCCCCAAATTTTCTGATCAAGGTGATTATGGAACCACAGAGGAAGGCAATCGATGACCTATAGTGTGCCTAAGGAGAGTCACATGGAGAGAAAACTTTCCCTCAGGCTCTCACAGAAAGCAACCTGGCCAAGCAATGACCGTGACTCATCCACATGGCTGACACAGACAAAGGATCTACAGAGTGAGGAACAGGATTACAAGATCAACCCTGAGGGGACTTGACTGACCTCATCAGATACAAAAGTTACATTTTTTTGTCTTATTGATCTTGCAGTAGTTCTGCATAATTCTATGAGAAGCAAGGTTTGCACTAGTAGTTGTTTGTCACTGAGTTCAGGCACCTATAATGGTTGAATTACAATGGAGTGTCCGTCTTTGACAGGTCTAAACAGAAAAGGGGGAATACAAAGGAAGAACCATGATGTGTGTGTATAAACAGTACAGTTAGGAAAAATATGCAGTAGTTCTGCATAATTCTATGAGAAGCAAGGTTTGCACTAGTAGTTGTTTGACAGGATATTATGTCAGCTTCTTGTACCAAGGACCACTAGCAAAATAACAAGGTGGAAAGTATTAATTATGTAAACTGTATTATAATTCAGTTTTAAAAATATAAGATAAGTATACAGCTACATTCTCTTAATTCATTGATTAGAGACATCTACTTTAATAGTGTTTTTAAGTAGAATATCATGTATGTACCTTGTACGACAACAAACCACTACAAAAACAATATACAATGTATTAATTATCGAATCTGTCCTGCTAATTTGATTTGAAAAAAAGGAAAGTGAGTTGCACTAAAAATAAAAATAAGAAAATAAGACAAAATCATAAATAAAAAAGACAACATGTAATAAAGCAACAACTGTTGAATAAAGAAAAGAAACAACACTAATACTTTTCAATTTTTTCAGAAGGCAGAGGCAGAAAGAATACTTCCTCTCTTTGTTTATAAAATTGCAATTACCTTAATATCAGAATAAACAGACATTTCCAGTAAATAGCACACCAATTTTTCCTGTGGACATAGACATAAAAATTGCCAACAAAATATTAGCAAATTGTATTCAAGAGTATGCTAAAAACCATTGAACACCGTGACTAAGTGAAAATGATTTCAGGTATCCAGAGTCAGGGCAATGTTTGAAAATCAATTAATAAAATTCATATCAATGTTCTAAAGGGGGGAAATCAGGTGATTGTATTACAAATAGGGAAAAGAGTTTGACAAGATTCATTATCTCTTTATGATAAAACCTCTCAGGAAACTAAAAACATTGGGTAACTTCCATAACTTGACAAAGATCAGCCACCAGAAACAAAACCAAAACAAAAAATAATCGTACACAAAGAGAACTATATGCAACGTAATAAAGGGTGAGAAATTTCTAATAATATCAAAAACAGGATAAGAATATCCTTTCTCACCTTTTCAACAGCATCATACTGGTAGTCTAAACTCATACATGGGGGTAGAGAAGAAAAGCCTTACATACTGTAGAAGGAAGAAATAGCATTATTTGTTATATAGTTTGATTATTTACATAGAAAATCCAAAAGAACCAATAATAAAGCAAAAATTCCTGGCAACTGTTTATAGCAAGATTACAGGAATGAAGGTTAATTTATTGAAGCTAACAACTGTCCTTTGTATTAGCAATGAACAACTAGAGCTTCAAATTAAGTATACATTGTCATTTATGTTAACATCCAAAATATTTAGGTGTAAGTCTAACAGTATATATGAAATTTTTTCTAAGGAAAACCAGAAATTCTTTTTTTATTCCTTGAATGTATTTGGTACAGGGTCTCACTGTGCAGCTCTGACTCTTAGTAATCATCCTGTTTTCAGTCTCCCCAGCACTTAGATTACAGGCTTGCACCACCATGCCTGGACTCAGTGTCCAGCTTAGTGTACCCAGGGATGGGACTGGTGCAGCCTGTGGTGCCAGGGGTCAAACCCTGTCCCTGTGCTTGCCTAAGCAGGTTCTTAGTATGCTGAGCTATCTTGCTGGCCCTAAATCACAAAATTCTGAAGAAATAAAAGAACTAAATGAATAAAGAGCTATTTCCTGCTATTGCACAGCAGGATTTAATAGTGCCCAAAGTATCAGTCCTTCACAATTTGATTTGCATAATTATTGTAATCATTTTAAGTAGAAAGAAAAACAAAAGCAAAAACAAGGACAGAAACAAAGCCACATCTAACAATAGAAATGGTAAAGAATATCAAAACAAAAATAGAACATTAACAATGATTCTTCTTATTATAATCATCAAAATTGTTGCTCAGATTATCAGATATAGGTATGCAAGATTGGTCATATAATTAAACATTAACTCTTCCTTTCAATGAACCTTAATCCTAATCAAAATTTCAGATGGTTATTTTGTGTATCTCAAGAAACTAATTCTATGGTTTATATGGGCAGGCAGAAGACTCAGACTAGCCAACTCAGTATTGTGCGGACAAGGTTATCAATGAATGCTATGCTACAGCAAGACTTACATCTAATTTACAATAATCAAAATAGTATAGTATTGGTAAAAGAGCAGACAGATAGATGAATGGACAAAAATAGATGGCTTAGAAAGGGACTCATATAGACCTTGCCAATTGATCTCTGACAACATATCAAAGCAACATTAGGAAAAAGATAGTCTCTTCAACAAATGATGATGGATGAACTTGGCATATTCTTACAAACAGGAATGAATATACACCTTCCAAAAATTATTACACAATGAATCACAGATGTAGCTGTACAAATCCACAGCTTTGAAACTCCTAGGAGATAGCATTGAAAAAAATCTAAAGGACCTTGGGTGTGCTAATGATTTTTTAAATGCAACACCAAATTTACAATTCCTAGAAGAAAAAATTAATAGGCCAGGGTTTATTAAAAGCTTGTGCACTGTACCACTTTGAAAAGACAAGAGTTGAAAAGACATTTCCAATACAGGATTCCTTTCAATGTACATATCAAACACTTAAATTTCAGCAACCTAAAAAACAAAAAAAAAAAAAAGAGAGATAAACTTAATTTAAAGATGGACAAGAGTATGTATCCTGATGGTAAATAAACCTACGAAAACATTCAATATCAGGTCATTGAAAATTATCTATCAAATGAAAGCAACAAGATACTACTGGATGCCTAGTAGGAGGGCCAAAACCCAACACACTGACAACTGCTAATAAGAGTGCACAGAAAACGGACTCTTCTTCGTTGCTGATGGGAATGAAAAAATAGTCACTTTGGAAGCCACTATGGCAGACAGGCATTCCTGTTACCACACAACTCAGTAATCTTGGGCCGGAGAGATAGCTCAGTAGAATAAATGCTTGCCTGGCAAGTGCAGGGTCCTGAGTTCAATACCTGTTACTGCAAAAAGAAAAAAATCAGCAATTTTCCTCCTTGGCATTTATCCCCCAAGTGGAACAATTACAATTACATAAAAACTTGTGCACAAATTCGTAACTCATAATTCACCATTCATAATTGCCAAACCTTGGAGGTAACTGAGAAGTCCTTTAGTAGGTAAGTAGAAGTATCCTGTGTTGCATGCTAGAAATGAGGAGTTATTTGGTGTTAAGAAGAAATGAAGTATCAGCCGTAAAATGACATAAAAGAAGCCTAAAGATAGTAGAAGAAGCCGAACTGAAAAGCTATATCTTCTGTGAGTCCAAAAATACATATTTTAGAAAGTATAGTTGTAAGGAAAGTGAAAAGACCAATAGCTTGAAGTGGAGCTGGAGGGTTGAATGTGCAGGGCATAGGAGATTCTGAGGAGAGCCACACTGCTTTGCACAGTGCTGCACGGTAAGCTCAGCTTACAACACCACCTCTGCTTATCAGAACCCATAGAATGTACAACACCAAGAGTGAACGCTGACGTGAACTGTAGACCTCTGGTAGTAAAATTCTCTAGAGTAAGTTTACCAATTTAAAAATTCATTATTTGTAACAAATGTCCCACTGTAATACAGACTGGTCAAAGATGATAGCTCTTTGCCCTTTCTGCTCAGTTTTTCAGAGAATCTGAATCTCACACTGCTCTAAAAAATAGTCTTTTTCAAAATGGTACAGTGCATTCTCAAAGCACTTTTTCGAAACAGGTTTTGAGGTTAATTGCTTCTTATTGCCAGCTGCTGAACATATGGGGTGCATGTGGTTGAGGAAGGACGACCATTGAGGTTTTTGGGCAAGAATTTTTTTTAACTGGTACACTATATCAGGTAGGCCTCTGTAGTGCTGTGGTAGTATAAGACACATTGTGTTCAAATCCCAGCTCCACTGCCTCTTGCCGAATGACTTTAGAAGATTTCCCTGCTTACACTAAGCCTTGTTCTCCTGAAATACACAATTTCAGAGAAAAATTGATCATTTTTTTTTGATTGGGGTGAAACACTAACTTAATTTGCTGTCCAGGGAGCTCCTGTTAAGACAGAAGTTGTCAATAAAGAGAAAAATGAGATTGCCTTAGGAAAATAGACCTATTGTTTAGACAAGTCTGTGCAAATCTTTAATGAATGTCCATTGCTTGATTATATTTAATCATCCAAATGCATATCTTCTACCTTTTAATTAGACCCATCAACCCATCCTTGAAGATTCATTTGTTGCATAAAAGTTTAGACTCATTTTGTGATCCCAAAAGTTAGACAGAATATTTTAAGTACAAATCCATACGCATTCACAAACAGGTTTTTAATAGGGAAGAGTTTTTAGTTCTCAACAAGGAAGGTCTTTCTGAGAACAAGGCTAATTTTCAGTGGCCTTGGAGTAGTTTCCTCAGCTTTATGAACCTCAACTTCCTCACTTCTAAAATCGGAAAGACAAGACCAATCTTGCATCATGGTTGCAAATATTAAATAAGATTCAGAGTGCCAAACTCTAAACTTATTAGTTCCCCTTGGAAATCTATTCCTCTATAAGGAACAAATAACAATTTACTAGCTATCCTAAACACCCATATTTGGCAGGAAGCAATGCATTCTATGTAGAAAATGTCTTTTTCTCTTACTTTCAAAGCATACTTATTTTAATAAAGCCAGGTAAGCATTAAAACAGAAATATATACTTCAGCGTAGATTTTGTTAGAAAATTATAAATATTTGACCTTTATCCATATCTTTTGGAGGGAGGGAGGGAAGGAAGTAGGGAGAGAGAGAGAGAGAGAGAGAGAGAGACAGAGACAGAGACAAAGAGACAGAGAGAGAGACAGAGAGAGAGAGAAAGACAGAAAGAGACAGAGAGACTGAGACAAAGACAGACACAGAGACACCAGAGACAGAATTAAAAGGCAAAGATAAATACATGTCCCACTATTAAGGAAGAGAGACATTAAGTACAATAACTTCTGTTCAGCAGGTGTGTGGGGATGGATGGGGAAATAAATGAATGGAGACCTGAGACAGAAAAGTGGAACTCTCGGGCAGGCTTCCTGGAGTCAGAATATTTCATCCTGGCTAGGGTGAAAATTCATATTTGAAATAGCCATGAGGAAAGAATCATCTGCAGTCAATAAGCCCAAGTTGTAATTGTTGCCAGAAAGGTGGCCATCAGAGTTTTCACATATGTGAAGCTGAATTTCATTATCTGTGGAAAGAAGAATTATTATTTGCTTCACAGTGTTCTAGAGAGGAGTGTGCAAAACAATGAATTTGCATAAAAAGATGTTTGTTGACTATGAATTGAAAAGCTCCATGAGAGATTGGTAGAATACACCAGGTCCTACATAAAAGAGCATTTCAATTCCCCTCTGCTCTGTGTCTCTACAATGGAAAGTTCAATTCTCAGGTCAACAGTAGTCAAAATATGCCAAATTTCCTAATATGATAGTTGATTGCAAAATATTATTTTATGTTTATAATTTCTACATCAAAAAGAATATTTTAAGTACAAATCCATATGCATTCACAAACAGGTTTTTAATAGGGAAGCAAATTTTAGAAATGTCCATTTAACACTTTCCAGGGAGTATTAAAAATGGTCATTTACGGACTGGTGAAATGGCTCAGTGCAAAAACCCTCGCAAGAGCAAGAGCCTGAGTTCAATCCCCATTTTTTCCAATAATGACCTTTCCTTAAAAGGTCATTTAAGGGCTGGGGAGATAGCTCAGTAGAATAAGCACTTGCTTGGCAAGTGCAGGATCCTGAGTTCAATCCCTAATACCAGGGAAAAAAATAAGATCATTTTGCACTGTCTTCTATTTCCAATAGGAATGTTTAGGGAGAACATGTGAATATCTCTTTGCTATCTGCTCTATAAATTTAAAGACTTCTATACTATTCACTTCAAATCCTTTTAGTAAATTTGTATAACTCTACAATTGATTTAAGGTATCCCTTAAAATTCTACAGGATCGAGCAACATATTAGTTAGCATAGCTTCCTTTCCTGGAGCCACAGCAGACATTACTAATCAATAAAGGAATCCTTAGCCTCAGAATCTTTCACAACCCAGGGTTTTAAGAATCCACTCCCAAGCTAGACTCATTAATCAAGCAAGTGAAACCTGTATGTTGCCTTGTTAAGGGAGACAGAAAATGCACAGGAAGTTAATAGGATTATTTTATTCCCCTCTCTGAGGGATCTTAGACATATCATACAACATCTCTGGAGTCTCCCTTTTTACATCTGTCAAACAATAGAACTTTGGTGTCTTTGTGGTTTGGCTGACTTGCATTATGTTTCCTGGAATTTCCTTTCCTGTATGTTTCTGGTCAGCCCTGGCAAGTGGAGCACTTCTTGTGAGAGGTTAGGAGGGCAAAAGCTAGGAGAGCTGTGCTGTGTGCTGTAGCTCACAGAGATCATCACTGATATGCTCACTTGCCTTGCTGGGAGGAGCTGGCAGAGAGGTCTCAGCACCCATTCCACCTGGTTAGCTCTTCTCTTCACCTCTCCAAGTCCTAGGCCAGGTGCACATGTTTAGCTCTATGACAGAAGTCCCAGTTCCTGAGAGATATCCTCATCACTAGCTCAGGTGCAAGAAAAAGTGAGGTGGGTTTCACACCTCCCTGTAGCTTATGGTGATTGTAGGTTTTCAGTGAATCTGTCTCATTTATTCCCACCCATCTTCCCTTGCCTGTCCTATGCCCTGTGAACTTCCAACTCCAGCATCAGATGCAAAGACAACCATCTGATGGAGAGAACAAAACCTGGTCCAAGGTTACACCAGATCCAGTCCCTGTAACAAATCCCTCTGCATCCTAGTGATTCTGCTTGTGTGATGGAATCCTGACTGATCCTGGAATTAGACCACATGTGCTATGCTTCTTTCCTGATGTTCCACCCTGCATGTGGGGCCAAAGGAGCATGGGGTTGGGAGCCCAGGGTTTGTAATTGAGATGAACTCAGATGGAAATCTTACCTCTGGCTTTTGCCCTTCATGTGTCTTTAGGCAAGTTTTACACTTCTTTAACACTCAAGATTTTGAAAATCTGAGACACAGAGGAAATAGTATATATCCCTATCATAATTCATTAGGAAGATTAGAGGACAGCACGGAACACTTAGACTCGTGCCCAACACTGAACAAGCGAGAATTTCTTTTCAAGTACAGGGTTTTAGTCTTGCTACATTTTGAATTATCAGAAAGTGCTAAAATAAACCAGACATGTCTTTGATTAGATTAGTTGTAAATAAACCACATATAAGGAAAAATTTAAAAATTGATAGAAAGTATGTTGCTTACATTTGCGCTTTGTTGTTTTTTCTTTAAACTATAATTTGATGTTCCATTTGTAGTTCTTCTTTATTTTAATTTTTATTGGTACATTTCAGATACATATATATGATATACACATAATCTTAGGGAATTTGTGCCTATACATGATATATCTTGTGTTTTTTTATTTACAGTTAGCTACTTTACAGCTTGAGGCAAATATTTATTTCTTAATGAGTTTTATTTTATACTTGCCTAAATCAGTGCATGTCAGAGTGCAGAGTATGTCAATAACAGAAAGCTCACCTAGAGGCACTGGGGCCTGGATTCCCTGCTTCATACACACAACTTGCAACAATAATGTAGCATAAGCAAAACCTTCCTCTCCATATGTATATGAGAGAGACAGAGACGGAGAGAAGGGTGGCTTGAGGTTAAACCTGGAAGATCTCTGGAGACCCCAGCTGCTAACCAATAAGTGACAGTGTCATGATTTTTGGATATGTTCTTGGTGAAGTCCAGTTTGCACTGGTGTTCTGGCTCTGCACAGACACATAATGGAACTATTTATTTTTTAATTTATTATGATGATTTTGGAAACATAAAGTCCAAAGGAAATCAAGTCTTGCTCCTACACCGTGAAATGATAGTAACCTAACATATTTTGTCCATTGGTCATTTAAGCATTTGAAAACAAGGGGTAAAAACAGAATCCCCCATGTTTTCCTACTTTATTTATTTCCTATAGCAGGTGCTCATTTTAGATAAATGGGTCACTCAGTGGTAGCAGTAGAAGGGATCTAATGGGGAAGAAGATGTTTATAATTCATAACAGGAAGCAAATGTCTGAATTTACAGAAAACCCTAATTAAGACAATCTCTTTATTCCTTTCTCATGAAGGATATTTTAATATGACTTTTAATTTTTATCAAATCATTTACTGAAATTGAGTTGGCATATTTAATTGAAATCCAAGTTAGGCAGTTAAGCCAAGACTTGATATTTTACTAAAAAGAACAAAAATAGAAAATGAATGTTGAGATGCATTTGTTGCATATGTCTCTCAGAAGCTGATCAGAAGGCTGGGAAGAGAGGAAAAATTAGAACAAATCTGATTCTCAATGCCCTTTTTTATAAATGTGGACCATTTTAGGTGGTAACATTAGATAATGTGAGGAAAAGTGATTTTCCTAAAGCAGTCAGCAGTATTTTAGAGAGGAAGTCTAACCTTAGTAGTAGGAAATGAGACATTTCGGTGGGGGGACCTTTCAGACAATTTCTCACGTTCACAGCTCAGATGTGTTATTCTTTTTTATTATCACATCAATATCTATTTGCTTCTACTAAGCCCACATGGAATATCATCGATATGTGTCTGCTTTCACTAAACCAATATGGTGTGTAAGTGTCTGGTTTACCACCTTTCCTGGTAGGGACCCATCCATTCCAGGTCACCCCAACATCTTCCTCCCAATTCCTGAGTTCCTTTCTTATAAATGAAGATTACTTTATCTCATTTAAATGCAATTTGTGATTTGTTATTCTTTTATAAGGTGACATTATTGATTGTAACTTACTGGTTTTTGAAATATCTTCTAGTAGTTGTCTAACTCTGAGCGATTTTTCAAAACTGATTTTTCAAATTTGTGAAATATAACACATATCCAAAAAGGAAATAGTGCATAAATGTTCAGTACATTGAATATCTAAAACAAATATGTCGATAACCACCACCCAAATGTTTTATAAAAGTGAACATATTATATCTCAGGACCTCTTTGTATGTGATTCTCCTGGAAATTGAGTTGTTGATCATAAAAATTTTAAGTCTTGCATTCATATTATTTGTCATTCTTTTTAGCTTTCTTGGATGCATATAAACTACTTTATTACATTGACTAGCAATTTAGGTTTCCTCGGGCCACAATTAAGTCATACAAAACCTAAGTAGAGATAGCTGGGAAGATAGCTCAGTGGCCTAAGCACCGGCCTGATAAGCACAAGGACTGGGGTTCGATCCCCAGTACTTCATGCTGTGCTGCCACTGAAATTAGGCATGGTGGCACAAACCTGTAATCCAGTGCTAGGGAGGCTGAGACAGGAGGATCACTATGAGTCTGAGCTGTATAGCAAGACCCTTCACCAAATAAATAAAATATTAAAAAAACAATGTTGAGATTGGTGCTGGCCAGTGACCTCTCTGGTATGGAAATTACTGAAACTCCTTAGTATTCTGGATTCCTAGCTACTTGTCTCTAATTTACTTCAGTATCAGTACCCTTCATTTATTGACTATAATATTTTCCCTCTTTTAAGGAACAAACCTTTAGCAATTAATATGTGGATTCTCATAAAAGAAATCATGACAACTGCAGAGATGATGCATATAGATGGACAAATTTGCATTTTATTTATTTTTAAACAATGATGTAGTAGTTAAGTAATGGGATAAGCAATAAATACTTGGAGTTTTCTGGTGAGGCAGTGTGGAGAAAGGGAGCTGATTTACAACTGGACTGAAATACTTGATCGTTATCTCTGGGAACCCCTGCGTGCCTGGTTTTACTTTGGGCCCCATAGTGGCAGTGGTATTTATGATGTGCTGCTCAAGATCCAACCCCCACTGGTGACCTCCAGGGTCAGTTTCTTCACTGATGGTTTGCAACTGGCTCAACCAGTTTGATAACCAGTCCTTGATTATTGAAAGAGCCACTGAGAGCTTTTGGGGGGGTATTTTTTTTAAACCAAGATTTCTTGCACAGATCTTGTTCAAACTAGAAGCCCAGCCAGTTCCTGGTACACAGAGATAAGGCCCCAGGAACATGCACTGTGGCGATGTCTACCCAGCACCCCATGCATGTTGGCATTTTATTTCTCCTCCTATGCTGTGTCTTTTGCCTTTAAGTAAATTCTCACCTGTACACAATCAATGGAGGCCAGGGAGTGCTTTTCAGAACACTCCAACTGGGGAATACCTCAGGACTCCATGGGAGATTTGAAATGATCCTTTTCCCCATGCAATTAGATGTCCAGCCAAGGCCCAGACAAAAAGCACCTGCAAACAGGCTCAAGGGCCAAAGGTTTGATCCCTGGGGCATGCAGTGCTGGCCCCACCCCAGGGCGATTGAGACAGGGCATGGTGGTGCACGCCTGTAATCCCCACTCTTGGGAGGCTGTAAACAAGAACATCACTACGAGTCTGATCTAGTAGTGAGACCCTGAATACTCTGTAGACCCTTCCCTAAAATATAGGAAAAAAAAAAAAAAGATGTCAGGGCCAAGGCACTGCAGGGATGAAAACATTGTTTTTCACCAGCTTTTGGCCACCCAGCCCCAGGCTGAGGTCACTGTCCAGTCATTGATGGGCTCAAAGGTATCACATCATGGCCAGGTGATGTGCAAGCTGGGTAATGAAAGAGGTTTCAATAAGAGCCAAGAATAGGAGCCCTGGTTGCTGCTTTCTGTTCTAACTAAAGGGAAGAGTACACAGGCAGAGAGAAAATGCTAACTATGGCATTAGGGCTGGGTCTTTCTATATGAGGAGGAGCAGGGAGCTTACTGAGGCCAGGGAGACACTTGCTTGGATTGGAATCTGTCCAGGAGTTGAAACACCGAGTTTCTCGACCACTTTGCGGCTCTCTGCACAGCTGTCTTGCAAATGAAAATTCAGTATTAGAGGGCAGTGGGAAGGGTGATTTCTCCTTGTCTTTTCCAGATTTCTCTTTTGGTTTCCAGCTTTCCCAGATTTGTGGTTGGAGAGACAAAGTAGCACCCTGATAACCTGCATAAATGGAAGACTGTGGCTCATACCCTGAAAAGGTTTGGATTTGTTCCACCCCATTCTTAGACATTAAACTGAACACTCCCAAACTATTGAAATGTGCACAGTTATATAGGTTATATAGTAATGCTACCTTATGTTATGACTGAGTCACCTGGTACTCTTGTTGGTGACCCAGGAAGAGGCAGCTCATCTGCAGCTAAGCAGTTAGGAAGACAGCGTGGAGGCGGGGCAACTGGCATCTGTCTCCCTGATCACCTTCTTGAAAAGTGCTATAATGGCAGGCAAGAGAAAGAATTCACAAATTAAAGGAAAAAACTAAGCATTTAGGTGATATAAACCTTGGAGCGATTGAACTGGGCATTTTTTTTCTATGGCTAATGAAGGGTATGAAAAGGAGCAGAAAGAGTGGATCCTGACGTGTGAACAAATAGCTGTAAAGGATCATGAAGACTCCAACCTCAGCTTCTTCAGAATATGAAAGGGCCAAGATCGAGTCATTATGGAAGATCTGATGACTCGCAAATTTGAGTATGACACAAAAGAAGACAAGCAATTCTCTTCAGAGCCTATATGAGGCTGGCGTGTTGTTTTTCTTTTAAGATAAAAGATGTTGATGTGTGAGTTATTTATTCGTACATGAAAACCATGGTATTCAGGTCTAGTGGTAGAGCTGACTCGCTGTGATATTAGTGGGGTTTGGGTTTCAGTTTTGGCACTCGACTCTAAAAGGTTCCCCATGACTAGCCTGCATCAATGTAAGAGTAGTGAAGACAGGATTACAACTCCAAGGGAAGCAGGAGCCAAGTCTGTTCACACCCTCCCCACACTCCCCAGGCAGGAATTAGGGCCATGTACCACAGTGAAGGTCAAATGGCCTGTGAGTCTTGAAGGAATTTTCTTAACGTTGCTATCCCTCTTAACCTAAACCCGCTAATGACATGTTAATGGCAATGTAATTAAATTAGAAGGATTCAGTGATGCAGATGGCCAACAGAAGTAGGCTTCAGAGAGAGGATCTCTGCAGACTTCGAGTGCTGTTGACCAGCAGCTTACGTTCATGAGAATGTATCCTTGCCATACATCTGACTCTGAATGAAGGCTTTTCTTTTATCTAAATCATTTGGAAAGATACCTATCAAGACTCCTCCTCCTCCTCTTGTTTTAATTTAGCATGGGGAAAAAGAAACCTTTAGAATTTCCTGAGCCCACTCAAGTGGCTAATTTGAAACAAAATAGGGAATCCTGCAAGGTATGTACAGATATTGGCCTTCAATACAGATCTAATGCTCAGTAAAATTAGTACTAGTAGATTCCAAAGGCCTAGTCCACCAGTGAAGACAGTCCTCCTGAAGTGGACTGTAGGGATAGAACTGAGTGAGATGGTGAGGATTTTAGAAGTTTCTGTACTTGGAGTTACCCTGACTAGAGCTGCTGGTAAAAGTCTGTTACTGCCACCCAGCGGTGACAGCTGGAATGTCACATTGGAAAGAGACCTGCTGTTTGATTTGGACACTGGGGTCTTCGATGACTGGGAGGAGATGAAGGGAACATGGGGTTGGCTGCTCTACGACAAATCTTATGGGCCTGAAGGGGAAATTAAAGCGGGAGCTGATGATGTATGTTAAAAATTTCTTCTTTTATCTGAAGGGTCATGGACCAACAAGTCATGTCCTCATCTCTGTACAGACAGGGGACACAGAATAAGCAAAGAGCCCCTAGAAACTGTCAAGCAGTATGATTTAGGAAAAGATAACGATGTATCCATTTGTGTCCATCAGGCTTGCACTGTGGCTAAAACTTTTGGGTTTTCACCAGAAATGTCTGAGACTTTTCACAGGCAGGTTGAGGTGATCTGGGCCAACCAATAGCTGGAAGTAGACTGAGCACTTTGTGGTGGACACCAGTGGGTCTTTAGGGGGCTAGAAATTCTTTGGAACTTGGATTTGCAGAACTGACAACTGAAGCAGATTCTTCTAACCCCAGATAGGCCTGCAAGAAAATTTTATTTCAATTTGGATTTCTTGCTTATATACCTTCTAATTTAATAGTCAATAGTTTTGGAGGTACATCTTGACATGACTTAAAAAGCATTGTACACTAGGAGGTTTATGCCCTACAGAGTGGTAGATCTACTAAAAATGGGAATGGATAATTGTAACACTTATGAAATTGGAGTTGATAACAAACTGAAGAGATAGCTTTCGTGGCTGAATAAATGTGCATGGAAAATTTTACATGGAAAAAACAAAAAAAGACAAATATGTCAAAAAATTTATGTGGAAATGAAGGAGTATCAGTAGATTGTAGAGATGTTGTGGGGAACAGGAAAGACAGACAGGGACTCCCATAAATATTTTCTCTTCTAGAGATGTTTTCTGACTCTGGCTGATCCCATAGTGCCAGGACTTGGTCTACATGTAAGAATTCCAGAGGAAGAATCACTTGCTAAACATGACACCATAGCTGTGGTTACAGCTATGTACATATCACTAAAAGGTATGTAACATAATTCCCTAAGGGGATGATGAGTTGTGTTTTCTTTTTTTCTCCTCATAGTTTTCTAAAATGGATCTGTTCCTGCTCCTGTACTTGGTGGAAAAAACAATCTCATAATCTTATATGTCCAACCTTAGTCCTTTTGATTAAAATGGACAAAGGGGAAGGCTATAGGCAGACACACACTGTCATTACCTCCATGGGTCAGTGCTCTGCTGAGCCTTGCAGTTCTATGTCAGGCGTACAAGGCAGATCTTCGTACAAATCAATAACAAATCCTAGAAAGAGAAATTGCCTGGTGGTCTAATGGAGTTATAAATGGATAATAGTCAGAAAAAAAATCTAGAGTGGAAAATGACAATGACCATTTGAATTAGCTAGGGTTCTTTAGAGGAACAGAATCAAGAAAACATATGTGGAGGAGGTGATTACGTAGGCTTCCAAAATCAGGCAGGATAATGCACAACAAGGAGTGTCCACAGTGGTTATCTGCATGCTGGAGAAACAAGCCAGTCAGTTTGCAAGAGCTGGAAACCACAGACCAAGAAGGACCAAGGACGCAGTTCTGTCTGCACCTGAAGGCCCAGAAGCTCCCTGGAGAGTCCTCACGATGAGGCCATGTGGGAAGACTGAACAGACTGGAGTCTGATGTCCCCTGGCAATGGTAATGGCAGAAAACACAGACCCCTGTGCAAGCAGAATGGAATTTTTCCAACACAAGCTGATTTCCTTTTTCCTTCCATCCAAGCACCAATTTTATTGGCTAGTACCACCTAAAATTAGCATGGGTCTTTCCCCATTAATTTTTCTGGCCTAAAATACCAATGCTCTCTGGAAGCACTCCACAGGCATGACCAGAATTGTGCTTTATTCATCTTCTCAGTGTTTCTTAATCCAGTGAAGCTGACAGTTGTGATTAATGATCTCACCCTTAGGTATATCTACAAATGCACACAATAGTCCTTAACTTTCAAGGTCTAAGATAGGTTTCATGGAATTAAGCAAGGATCAGCAAGAGTTATCTATGTGAAGTGTCTTAGTGACACTAACACCATAGGTGTGGAGGACACCTTTGGGGAAGTAATATGCAGGAGACAGCCACAGGTCATTGTAACTATTAAACTAAACGACGATCTACTTGTAGAGAAGGATGCATAGATATGACACAGCATTTGTTTCATTTCTTGACTGTCATTCTATCATATAACTCAGTGCATCTACTCCATCATCTGGTGGAGGAAGGGAAGCCATTATAATAAGAGCACCTGCCAGTGGACGAGGAACACGTGTCTTCAATCCCAGCCACCAAAGAGGTTGAGGCAGGAAAATTGCAAGTGAGAAAACCACAAGTTGGAGGACAGCCTGGGAAACACAAGCAGACTCTGTCCATCTCAAATTAAAGTAAAAAAAAAAAAAAACAGAGCCTGGTATGCAGCTTAGCACCTCCACCCCATGTTCAATCCATAGTACAGCAAAGAGAAAAATGATGCATGTTTGATCCCAATGAGCCATCTCAGTATAAGGATGACTTCACATCACATACTCATTCTTGAAATCCTCAGTGTCCTCAAAGGTAGTCATTGGGAATTTATGTTATGTCCAAACTACAGTAAATTTGGGATGAATACAGATTCTATGCTATTATCCTGAGGAAAACACCCTTCTGCAGCCAACACACATACTCAAGTTATACTCAAGCATTTTATGACACCAGAATGTTTGCTAAATAAACCAGTGGTGACCATCATGATGTAGAGTCCAACATGAAACTGACACAGACCTAGGAATCCTAGGATCACCCATTTTGCTTTTACTCTCTAAGTAGGAAAACATATTAAATGAATAGATTTGTTGGCCTGGGTTGCCTGTTAAATGGGATAAGGTTCCAGGAGAAAGGGGTAAAGTAACAAGGTCGTGGAGCCTTGGAGAAGCGGGACAGTAGACCTAACAGTTGATGTGACAATGTGTGAGGGAGCAGAGATGTCAAACACCACACACCTGACCAAAGAGGAGCTGAGAAATGCACTTTTCCAGGTGGAACCTGACAGCTGTGGGCTAACGACCAGGCAACGCAGAGGCAGCGCAGCGATCACTTATCGGAGACTGACAGCTCCCGTAGTGTACGGAGATTCCTGCCTGGAAATCCTAACTTATATCTGTGCTCCTCAGCTGCCACAGTCCCACACATAAATCAAAATACATATGTACCTGACTGGGGAGTTAGTTGAAGCTAGAAGTTTATTAAAGGCAGACAATTTTTACCACTAGAGAAAAAAAAAACGAGCATTACTTAACAAAATTCAGTAAAACTGTCCTCTAGTTCTTAGTTGAGGCATTTTAAGCTTTCTGAGTTTTTTTTTTTTTTTTCACATAGATGTTTCGTATCATATACAGAATACATGAAAGAACAGCTGCTTGGTGTATACATGTATGCAATGTTCTGTGAGAAGATGCTGGATTTACCAAAGGTGTTCTAAAGCACATATGACATGAGCTACAGATATTGTTCCCTGACCAGAACCAGAGATGGGCAGGACCCGATAGGCTTGGGATAGTACTAAGGGATATTTTTTAAATGTAATGTGAATGTAATATTGTCCATCTTCATTGGAAAACATTCTGACAAGCAGTAGTCATGAGGATAGAGATCAACTGTGTTTAATGTATCCTTTCCTTTTCCTTTAGCAGGGCTTCCCTACTGAAATCTTCGTACAATGATAACTCAAGTCATGTGACCCCATGTAACCCTAACCACCTAATGGATTGCAGTCAGACTTTGAATAAAATCAGCATCTCTCCTAAGACTCCAGGCCCCATTCCCCTACTCTGGCCTGTCTCTGTCCTTATCACTACTGCTGGTCAGAATGTTTTCTAGTGCAGGTGCAACAACACATTGCATTTGCATTAGTAGCGTATAAGCTTTTCAACTTTTATGTACCTTGGTACCTATCTTTTCTGCCACAGTGGCATCTCAGTTCACAAACTCTATTCTCTCTTGAGGTTCTGATTGCAAACCAATCTGGACAAGAATCAAATCAAATTTCTCCAAAAGGTGAACCCTATACCTAATCTCAGGATGCTTCTTGACTATTTGTTTATCTTGAATATTTGATATATCTTCTTTAGAAAAAAAATCTTTATTTCCTTTGCATATATTTATTGGGTTATTTCTCATTTTATTATTGGGTTATAAACTTAAAACAAATTCTACCCTAGATGTGATAAACTCAGCTGAGGTGACAGACCTGAGCTTCTGAGATCCTGGAGTAGCCAAGTAAAACAAGTTGAAAATGAAAAAGTTGAGCCCTTAGTTACTTCCTGAGATGTATGATGAAGCAACTAAAAGTTGAGACAGCACCAACATCCTGTTTCATTTTCATTATGAACTGATGGGAAAATTAATGGTCAAATGAATCAGAGCAGCTGTGGAAGTTGACTCTGCTATGGCACTGCAAAGTTTCTGCCCATCTTATGACCTGCATAGTGGAGCCAGGGTGGGAAGCAAATGTTAGAAGTCCGAAAGCACTGGCCCTGGAGTCTCAAGGGGGATAGTCACTTGCAAGATTTCCTCCTGTGCTCCCGCCCTCCATGAGGAGTTCTTAGATAAGATGCCTGGAAAGACCTCTGCCCAAGGCTCAATAGAATGACCTGAACAGTTTCCATCTGTGCTCTCTCCCAAGCGTTGTGTAGATTCAGCTCCTAGTTAGCAGTCTTGGACCACTTAGGGGTCAGGTCATTCTTATTCATGTGCATGTACAGACATTAAGATAACATTATTCCTAATTTAACAGTCTTGGCACATTTGTGAAAAGCTAATTGACATTAAATATGAGGGCTCATTTTTGAAACTCATTTATATTTTATTGGTTTATGTTTTTTGCGTTTGCATATCTTATAGCATGCTAGTTTTGCTGGATAAAACTTTCATAGTTGATGGTTTTGTTCTCTTTTACTAATTTTAATACATTTTAATACACTGCTTTCTGGCCTCCATTGTAACAATGAAAAGTCGGTGGATAGTCTTTATTGGTCCACTTTTATGAGAAGAGTGTTTTCTCCACTGCTATTTGCAATATTTTCATCTTTCAACATTTTCACTGCTGGTATGATATGGTGTCTGATCGAAAGTACAGTGTATGTTTAAATAAAATGCATTTATTACAGTAAAATGCACATTACCATTAATCCACCTGGAACACTACCCTGTGCTTCAAACACACATCCCATTATTTCTGTTACTTTCTAAAGCAGTTCTGGAAGTTCCATTTCATGTGTCTTTCTGTAGCTTCCTCAGTGTCCTGACTCAGTTAAAAAGTACAAGAATTTCTACCAGATAGAAACATTATGGAGTGGTGATGAAAGGTGAATATTTGGGTCAGCCAAGGTGGCCACACAGCACAGCTCAAGAAGCTAATAAAAATGACTTCCAAAACTGTCTCACAAAGTGGCAAGAGGGCCAGCTAAATAACTCAGTGGATTAGAGTGCTTCGAGGCAGGCCCAGGGACCAGCGGTTCAATTCCCAGGCCTGTTGTGTTGGCCCTGTCTCTTGAGCATGCTGAGACAGGGATTGAGACTAGGCGTGGTGGTGCATGCCTATAATCCCAGCTCTCGGGAGGCTGTAAACAGGTGATCTCTACAAGTAATGAGACCCTGAACACCCTGTAGACCCTTCTCTAAAAATAAAGAAAGAAAAAAATAAGTGGCAAGAATAATGAGAGGAATATGTTCAAAGTGAGAAGAGCTATTTTGAGAATTGTAATAATTTTTAAAATTCAAGCATTCATTGTACTTCTGATCGTACTCATACATGTAGG
Organism: Ctenomys sociabilis; assembly: GCA_004027165.1. Lineage (NCBI taxonomy): Eukaryota > Metazoa > Chordata > Mammalia > Rodentia > Ctenomyidae > Ctenomys > Ctenomys sociabilis. The sequence goes on along the minus strand of PVKA01018920.1, from coordinate 10,837 downwards.
TATGCATCTCTGCATATACCCTATTTAGAGCTCACTGAACAACTTGGATGTACAGATTTAGGCTTTCCCGCATATTTCAGACATTTTCAAATATTACTTTTGCTTCTTTATCCTCTCATTTTCTTACTGTTATGATGCATATATCAGCATACTTAAGTCTGTATTTCCCAAGAATTTTGTTAACTTTTCTTCATTTATACTTTTTCCGCCATTCTTTACAGTGCAAGGTTGTATTTATTCTTTTCAAGGTTGTTGATTATGTCCTCTGCCAGCTAAATTCCAGGTCTAATGAATTATTGCACATCAACTAGTATTTCCATTTAGTTCTTAAAAAACAAATAAATAAACAAACAAAGAAAAGCATATTCATGGGCCCAGGAGATAGCTCAGCGGTCTAAGAGCCTGCCTAGCAAGTGCAAGGACTGGCGTTCGATCCCTGGTGATGCATGCCACCCTGGGCTCTGATCCCTGGGAACACACGCCTGCCTGATATTGGGCATGGTGGTGTGTTCCTGTAATCCCAGCTCTGTGAAGGCTGAGACAGGAGGATCACTATGAGTATGAGCTGTATTATGAGACCGTGTGCCAAATAAATAAATAAATAAAACATTACAAAAGCATATTCACCACTTTTACTACTAACATCTGTCTAGGTACATGTTCCCTTGCTGCAAGTGAGTGCTACAGATGGGGAAATTTGGAAAGAAAAGAGATTCATTCAGCTCATCATTCTCGAGGTCAAAGAGCAAACTAACAGCATCTGCTCAGCACCAGGTAAAGGCCATCCTACAATCCTGAAGGTCCCAAAATCATGACTTTACCAAATTCTAATGACCTCCTAAAGGTTCCATCTGCAAATATTGCTAATATGTGACTTTTGGAATTAAATTGCAAGTGTCTCTTCACCTACATAATGTTTGAGCAATTTCCCAGACTGCTGTATGTGTCCAACTCTGGCCTTCTTGATTTGCTTTTCCTATAATAAAACCCCTGCCCCCTGCATGAGCCATAGACAGGATGTGAACAGGGTCACTTGTCCATCTCCATTGCCTGAGTGAAAGCCTCTGCTTCATGAGCAGGGGTAGGGAGAGGAAGGGACCTGTAAAACAGCTGAATAACTCACCAAAAACGTGTCCTATTCATCGTAGAGGTAGAAAGGACGAGACTCATTGATAATATGCCTGCCCTGATAGCACTCAGCAAATCTTGACCAGGAAGTGTAGAAAAACCACGTATATGGAATGGCCTGTCTATTAAATTGACCCTGGGGACAAGGTGAAAGGAACAGGCTAGGAATCAAATGGCGTAGACTCCTGCAGTTTCTATAAGAGTCAAATACATTTTCTCCAACAATGTCTTCATCTGTTGCAAGTCCCTCAAACAGCTTCCAGAGATTTACAAATTGTTGCTTTCAAAAGATCTCACAGACACACTTTTTTTTTGGCCAGGAAATAGGTTGACTGAGCTTTTTATAGTGTCCTCTCAGAATTCCACGTTACACCCCTCAAAACTATTTCACGTATCTTGAGTATTCCAGTTTTTACCCCCTTGTTTGAGGTGTGTTTTGGTTTGGAAAGTTTTTTGTTGGTCTATCTTCAAATTTATCAATTATTTCATCATCCACATTCCATATACTGGCGAGTCCGTCAAAGACGTTCTTCCATTCTGTTACAGTATTTTAGTTTTCTAGCATTTCTTGTTTTTAAAAATAGTTTCCATCTCTCTGATTACATTACTCATTTGTTCTTACGTGCCATCCATCTTTGTTCCATTATAACTTTTAGCATATTAATCATCGTTATTTTTATGGCCCAGTCTGATTGTTTCAAAGTTTTGCCATATTTGAGTCTAGTTTCTGTAGTTGTTCTGTCTCTTCAGATTGCATTTCCTGTTATCTTTTTTGAGGATGTGTTATGGTTTATGCCTAAATGTTCCCCCAAATCCTCATGCCCTCATAGGCAGCATCTTTGTGGGGGCTTGTAGCTGAATGTGATTAAGGGTTGGGCCCTGTCTAGGAGGTGGCCACTTGAGCATGACCTGAGGGTGAGTGTCTCCCTCTGCAGCTCAGCCCCTCCCTCCCTTCTTTCTGGCCACCACGATGTGAGCAGCTTTCCTTCAGCCATACATCTCCGCCACGCTGTTTCTTTTTTGGAACCAGCCAACCATGGCCTGAAACATGAGCCAAGATAAACTTCTCTTCCTTTAAGGTGCAGGTGTGGAGTATTTTGCGCCAGTGACAAGGAAAATAACTGACCCAGTGTCTCTCACCATTTTTTAAAAACTGTGATATTATGCATTGGAAAATTTGAGTATGAATCCACATTAATCTGGGTAAAATTTGGATTTTTGTTTCATGTTTTATTATAGCCTTAGGTTCTGGAGTTTCCAAATTATATTGGTGTCTGCCTTTTTGTCTTCCTTATTGAAAGAGGGCTTTCCTATATATTATTACTTTTGATTTTTTAACTCAATTTTATTTTATTTTGAAGTGTAAAAACAGAAGCAAAAACAAAAAGAAAAAAGACAGAAAAATGACATACAATAATGCATGTTACAGATTTTCAAAACAAAAATCACTAATTAACAGTGGCTGTTATATTACCTATTTTTATCATCAAATCTGTTGCTCTGATCAATAGATACAGTTATGCAAGACTGGACAAGTAATTGAATAATAACACTTGTGTCTTTTATATGAGTTCTAACTCATTTTTATTATAATATGAGCCATGCTGACATAGTTGTAATGCGGGAAGGAAGAGAATCCTGACTATTTTGTATGATTAAATACATCTTTTAGGAAACTTATGTTCCTGGGCTGTGACCCTCACAGGTATTTCTTAGTTATCCTTGTCCCATTTTTGTGATGGATGCCAGAGAGGCAAGTAGTGAGAGAAACACTCTCTTCCCATGTAGGATAAGGCTCTAGTCAAGATTTGTTTGTCTGGAGAACAGTCCTCTTGTAAGGATAATGCTTTAGGAATATTTAATAATTGTTCCTCATTTCCTTTCTTTAGTAGAGCCAAGAGCAGATCTTTTTTCAGCTCATCACCATCAGAATGGAGTGTGTTTTCTGGAAGTATAACTCAAGAAAGCACAAGGGAGGGAATAAAGTGGCTGTCACTTAAAGATTCTCACTCTGAATGAGCCCTTGGCAATTTATCACACTTCCCACCTAAGCGTGACTAAAGTTTAAGTTTAGTGACTTTAGCTTTGCAAGTAAGCAGATTTGAATATCTCACCTGTGACCATCTAGAGTCTCCTGTCTGGCTGGATTTATGGTTGGTAATTTTCCTTACAAACTCAGTGTATTATTCTGCTTTTGGCAACTAATATATAAAGACAGAAGGTTCGTTTTGTCTCAAATTTCACAGGTCCAGTCCATGGTAGAGTGGCCCCACTGGTTTGGGGTGCTGATTGGTTGGGCAGCACAGTACAGTAAATCAATGACCTCATGAACCAGGAAGAGAAGCCAGAGCTGAAAATGAAGAGATCAGGATCCCACAGGCTTTTTCAAGTGCCACCTTCAGTAACCTGGGTACCTCCCACCAGGCCCCACCTCTTACCAGTTGTGTCACCTGGAGGCCACGCCATTAAAACATGACCCTGAGGGGACACTTAAGCCATAAATCTTAGTTTTCTGATGGTTCCCAAAATAATTATTGACTTACACTTCAACGTTTTTTTCTTGATGTATAGATGGAAAATGGCACTAGGGATATAGCTCAGTAGCATAGCACCTGCCTGGCAAGCTCAAGATCCTGAGTTTGATTCCCAGTACAAAAAAAAAAGATGGAAGATGATTTCCAAGCTTTGTATCAGAACAGTGGAAGAAATACTATGGAATGTGGCCTCTTAGGCTACAACACTGTATCGTGTATTTCTTAGGGAGGATGCATCATTCCCTTTGAAAACATTCCCTATCATTCAGGTTTTCTTTCATTTTATTTTTTGCTTGGAGGTGTCTGATGTTGGTATTTCACTTCATTATAGGGAATATGGGCTGTAGTTCAGAGCTTAAATACCAATTTGAAATGTGGGGGCTTCAACATTAGCTCTATTTTTCCAGCCATTTGAGATACTTCATCTTGTTCCTTAGTTTCTTCATGATAAGATAAAGTTATAATAAGTGTGTTTCTTTTCTTTCAAGAGGAAAATATGTTGTGTTAATACATACAAACATTAAAGCAATGAGTAGTGCAAAATGCTAAATATTAGGGACTATTGAGTTTCACAAAGATCAATCTGTTTCTTTCTTAGTCTGAGAGTATCAACATGTTTTAAAGATGTCTCACTGCCTCTGAGAGCTCAGTGACTGGCCTCAGTTTGGCATCAGAGCTGATGGAAGTCACCAGACAATTTCAAGTTATGAGGCCAGGCTATAGCGAAGGGTTTGCTAATTGAGAGACACGCCTCTGTCCCCAAAAACACAGGGAAAATGGCCAACAGCTTTGTTTTATTTTGTTGAAATTATTGTGTGTTTGAAGAATTATCTTCATGGATAGTTTATGGATTCTGGAAAATTCCCCACAACAAGACTCTTTGATCCGCAAGAGTTTGTTTTTCATTTTAAAAACAAAACAAAATTTTTAAAAAAGTCACCACTGCTAACAACAACAAAAAACCAGGACAAAATACCAAGTAAAAGTTTGGAGGAATTTTGAAGATCTGTCTTTCTCCTTGAAAACATCTCATTCATGTAACAAATCCAACTGAACTGAACATTGCCTGAGTCCTTCAAGAGAAATGGATGTATCATAAGTAGAAGGCTAACAGGGTCCATGCAAATCCTGTTCTAAAATTAAATGAAGGGCTGGGAAGATGGCTCAGTGGAATAAGCACTTGCCTGGCAAGTGCAAGAGCCTGAGTTCAATCCCCAGTTCTGCCAAAAAAAAAAAAAAAAAAAAACCATAAAATTAAATAAAAAGTTGAAAAAAGGTTTGTCTTCAATGGTGGCTGACCTTAAACACTTCTCTAATGAACTTTATCCAAACTTGAAGTCTGTAGATTCTAGCATCATCACTAGCAAAAATTAATAAGTGCTCCTAAGGTGCACAGAAAATTTGGGAAATTTATGTTGCATTTATGAGAACTAAAGCTTTACTCATTAGAGTAAATGGAGGTTACCTGCTCTCCTAATGACAAGAGTTCTTGCCTACAGAACACAAAAATGTGGATAGTCATTTCCAGATCTAGCTCCCAGAACTATCCTTCAAGCACTGCCGTGCCCTCTCTCTACCTGAGGTAAAGTCAAAGCCTAACAAGGCAGAGACACACTGTGGAAGGAGATCTGTCTCTGAATTACTTCTAATCAGACTGTACCTTGGCAGTAACTCAAGTGACCCAATAAAGTGAATGTTTTGTGGGCTCTATGTGATCAGGAAATGTGCTTTATTGTACTCAAGGTTTTGTAGGTACTTGTTATAGCCATTATCATTAAATAATATTCAGATGGAGATTAAAATCTCAGTGAGTTGAAATAAGTTATTCTGGGTGGCGTATGAATTAGGGGCTGCATGGTAACTAGAAGTTTCTGACTGTAGTTTGGTGCTCTTGTTCAGTCTTCGCTGTACCTCCTTCCCTATTTGGTTTTAACTAGTTTTGAGAAAAGAAACATGCAAGTGAAAATGAACACAGCTGTCTCATACCTAGTAGTTTCTCTCAGTTGCTGCCTCTGCATTGCTTTTCAAATTCTGTGTTGTTTCTCTTTAAAATAAAAATAAAACAAAGTAAGTACTTTGCTAAGGAGAACCAGGAATAGAAGAGGGGAGACATGAGAAAAAGTTTATGAAAGAGACATTTCAACAAGGTGCTTTTAATGTGGAACTCAATAATAAGGTCTTGGTACAGAATATGCTGTAGAAAACCATGTTGATACTTTTATATGGAAGTGATTACTGTGCCCATAAATTTGGGTTTCCTCTTGTTCTTGTTATGGTTTGTGAGCAGTTGTGCCCACAAGGCCTCATGCAGCTATGGAGCAGACTTCTAGAATTTGTGATTAATTCATGATCCAGTGCTGGGGTTATGGGTGTGAGTGCTGCTGGGGTTATGGGTGTGAGGACCACAGCCGGCATGGTGCGGACAGCCTGAATGCAACAAAAGGGAGACAGACTTGCTCTCTGCTGCCATCTTTGCCACTGCATCTTCCTTTTGCTCTTGCTGTCTTGCTGTGTTCTGCCACCATGAGCTGCTGCCCTCTGCCTTGGAGCCAGCTAAGTATGGACTGAAATATCTGCTACCTGTGAGCTAAATAAACCTTTCCTTCCTTATTTCTGGGTGTTGGGTATTTTTTCCAAGCAATGAGAAAAAAGTAACCAAGACAGTTCTTTAACTCATTTTGAAGAAGAAATTAAAAACAATTCATTTTTCACTTACATGCAAAGAATTGAACATAAACATTTATTAGAATTTTGTTTTAAAAATCACTCATTTCTTGAGTTGTTGCTATTGTTCTTTCCATGATAACTTCTAAAATTGCAGGTGTAAAAAGGGATGGCTAGAAGTCGAGGGAGCTCTATCAGATATAGACAACTTTCAGATCATAAGAATTGCTACTAACTCTTCCATGAACTAAGTCTTATTTTCCATCCCCAGGAGTCAAATCTTCTTTTGGACTTAAATGATAGTCATATTGAACTAAGAATATCTTAAAATTCTATTTAATGGGACTAAGAATATTTTAAAGTTCTATTTAACACCTACTCATCCTAAAGCAATGAGTAAGATAGTTCAAGGTATCTGTCTAATGGAAAGGAGTTATGGCCAAAGTAAACTATCAAAATGAAGCTAAATTTAGCATTGCAACAAAACAGATGTAAAGCTCAGTGGTTTCTCACCATCAGCTAAGAAAATAATGAAACATCTGTCCCACTAAAGGATCTCAAAGATTGAAGATAGGGCAAAATGTGTAACCTATTTACTCGAAGCTGCAAGTCTGAGATCGATTCCAGTAAAAGGTGAAGGATACTTTAAGAAACCTGACTGGTGCATACAGGGCACAAAAATTATTCCCAAGCCAAACTCTTCTGCACACTGCTCACAGGTAGCAGATATTTCAGTGTGGGTGAATCACAGAATATGGTAGTCTCTGGTACCATGCTGTCACCTCAGATGCTCCAGTGAGTGGAACAAGTGTCCTAGGATAGAAAGAATGATTTTCTTCCCCAAGTCTCTCTTTTTCCTGCATAGTAGAATATTTGCATAAAGTGACTCAGTTATGAAGCAAACCAATTGTTATTATGAAATCTTACATTCTTCCACAGTGCGGAGGGGAAAAAGAAAATACAGCAATGGGGAATGTCACTTTTGAGAATGAACAACAACAAAAAAATCACCTTTTTCCCCTGTAAGCTTCTCCTTATGGGGTTGTGAATTTGTAACTGTTAACAAAGTGTATTTCAGTTATGACTAAAGGGTTTGTGTTTTAAGAAAGAATCCTTGCTTTGGTTCCTTATTTTCCCTGTTAACATTTGTAAAGCAATTGCATAAAATAGTTTTAAAAAAACTTTCCAGAGATCTCTGCCAAAATCTCCAAGGGAGTTTTCCCACTGTTGTTTTCTTGCAGATAGTTCTGCACTTACCCAGCGGCTCCATGGCAGAGCTACGTGTCCCAGGAGGTACTCTGTAGTTTGGGGGATGCAGCCGTATTAGTCAGCTATTTGTATTAAAATAATATAATATACACCACACTGCTTTTACAGGGTAATTGTCTAACAAAGGTATGTCTATAACATTATAAGCATAATTATGCAATAAGTCTTATTATAGAGAGTATTTTCATGTGAATCTAGCAGCAAATATCTTAGAACACAATAGAAAAATATATAATATATATAGTATTAGTTTAAAATGTGTTCATTTAAAATGTACAATAAACTCTGAGCTGTAAGCAGCATCATAACCTGTGTTTTACACTCTACTAAAAGTAAAGAGCAAACCCTCTCAGTCCTCAGAGGAACTGTGCAGCCCATACCCTGATTACTGCTGACAGATGCACTGACTTCGGGCTTTGAGCACAAGGGCAGTGGCTCTGACCTATCAACCTAGGAAGCAGCCTCAGTTGAGACAACCAGAAACCCAAAGGAAAGCCACGCCTGTTCTTCAAGAGAAAAACAGATGATGAATGACACGATGGCCTTTCTCCCATAGCCACTGCCTTTTATTCCCTGGCATAGCTACTCAGATATAGGCGGTCCCCAACTTGTAAGTTCACCAAGTTCATTTATGAAGAGAACGGCTGGAGCCCAGAACAGAATGTCCCAACAGCTCAGCGAGGTGCTCACAGATACTAAGGTCGACGACTGTTTCTTCTGCTTCAGACCCGCTCTTTGCTGCTGTATGGAGAAGCTCCTCACCTGACTTGCACCCTGCGGCTCCTGTGGACTATCTCCGTGCCCCTTGACTCAGCTGATAAATCCAGAGTCAGTGACCACCCAGAGGGGTCACCCAGTTTGACTTGGGGCAACTGCAGTAGTTCCCTTTGGCTGTAATAATTTAGCCAAGTAGGTGGCAGATGATGGAGGCTAGAGGGTGTTGGAACTCTGGGAAAATACCCAATTTCCCTGGTCTGAAGCTATGAGGCTGTGACGTCACTATGTAGATGCAAGAGATTACCATAGGAAGATGAAATTAATGAGTAAAGAACTGCAGAGAGGTGAGAGGAGAGAGAGAAAGTGTGTGTTGCCAACGTGTGATCCAAGCTGTTCATCGCCTGAGGGATACAGTGGGTTGGAATCCTGCTTCCCAAGTTTAACCCATTTGACTCTTTGAGTGTAGTTAGTCTCCAGCAATGTCAAAACAAAACCAAATGAAATCTCTCTGCTTCCCCATAATTTCCCCTTTACATAAGTTTAATCGTATTGCTGGCCTCTTGTGGTGAGGTATCCTCCTTAAAACGTGCTTTCTGTTTTGAATAGGTTCTCAAGCTAGAACTGAGAAGCTTTTGTCCACAGTACAAGAAAGCCAACCACAAGCATGCCATGGAGGACCCTTTTCTTCATCGTTCCTTGAATCTTCTATCAGCGAAGATTCAGCTAGACCTCATAATCTAAAGAGAAAAGGTTCAAGCCCAGGATCATGAATTAAACACTGCCATTCCTCTTGCTGTAACTAGAAGGTCCATTTTTTGAAAAGAAGACATACAGATTCACAGAATTCTTCCCATGACTAGGTCATCAATCCTATGGCGCAGAAAGACTTTCAGTCATGTGCTGGCTGCCTTTATACAGCAGAGCATGCATGAAGGGCTGTGTATGACAGTGCAAACTCCGGAGACAGCCATGGCTTTAATTATCTAAAGAAGGGTAGTTCCCTCTGAGAACTGAGGGAAGCCACTCTGAGCAAGGACACATACATTTGTGTACTCGTTTGGACTTTTTTTGTTTGTTTGTTTCTTAACAGTTGAGTTATTGCAATACTCCAAAACTTGAACAATATTGCCCAAGATAGCAAACGTGCTGACGTTAGTGATATCTAACGCATACTTCTTAGATGAGTTCATGGTGGACGAAAGTATTCCTTGTTTCTTGAAAATTATGCAGCCTTCTAGAATAAAAATTTTGTCACTCTTTCAACAGATAACATATTATTTTCAAGTTGCAAATGTTTATCTTATGTTTGTGAACTATTGTTCCAGATTCTTCCCAGAAACACACACACACACACACACACACACACACACACACACACACACGCACGCACGCACGCACGCACGCACGCAGGCGCTCCCACTCCTATGTACAGCCATGGTCCCTGTGTTCGTATTATGACCACATATTATAATCACACTTTACGAGATACACCAGAACACACTTAGTGATCAGTGAGGAGAAGTTAAGGAGAACAGTATGCTTTTCATTCGTCTGTTCCTCTTGCACTTTTTCTAATTCTCTATCCAGGGTATGATTTATATTAGTTCCTTGGTTAGGTATATTCGTTTATTTAATAAATACTACTAAGTCTGTGTTGTGTGTTAGACACTGTGATATACTCTAGACACTCAAGAATTAAGAATTTAGTCCCTTCCAGGAAGTTACCAGACCACAGGAGAGGCTGCCATGGAAGCAGGTAATATTCCCAGCTAGATGGATTGAATGCACAAAGGGCAGCTCCATCCACCTTAAGAGATGGAGGCAGATGGCAAAGAGAAGCACCAAATAATGTGATGAATTCGCACTTCAGTCTGTCAATACCGACAAAGTATATTTGCTAAAATATTTGTAAATTTACAGAAAAGGAAAGGAAGCATTTCAGTTATAAAAATGCATCTAAAACAGAACTGTACCTTGAAAGCAAAAGGAAAAATATTTAAAAAGTTACACTAGACAAATCTCCAGAGGAAAATTAATAAAAATTACAGAACTACTAGGAAAAATACTTTAAAAGTTAAAAACATATATGTAAAATCACCCCATAATCACAGGAAGAAGAACTTACTAAGAATATAGAAATTGGTTTATAACTAATAAACCTCCAAATTGATCAGACAAAATATGCTAAAAATACAAAAGAATATTTCAGAATTGGACTATCATGGGATAATTAAGAAAGAAAAACACTTATTTGTTTATATCTATCCATATTAAATTACCACTATGCAAGCATTCTTGACAAAATTAAAGCTGGAAATTAGTTTTGCAAAGTTGAGATAGAACAAGCAATATATCACTTATAGAGTATGTATTTTTTCAAGCACTTATCAAAATTAATTATCAACTGATAAAAGAGTTTAATAAGATTTTAATTGGCTATATATAAACATAAAATTAACTGATTATCTTATAAAGGTAAAATCTAAAGAAATTTAACAAATGAACCATCTATTTCTTAATGGTAA
>PVKA01018919.1:0-42957 GCA_004027165.1 Ctenomys sociabilis | reverse complement strand
TATTATATATATATATATAATATATATATATATAACATATTATATAATATATAAATATATAACATGCACATAATATAGGTATACAATACATATTATAATGGATATATTACATACATATATTATGTATATATCATATATTTATATGCCACTTCTGGTCTTTATATGTTATATACATATAATATATTATATAATATACTACATATTATATACATAATATATATAATATATACATATATATTATATACATATATATTATATACACAATCTATGTATGCAATATGTATATAATAACATTATACATATATTTATATTTATTTATATGGAAAACTGCCTCTTCTGATCTTTTGTCCAGTTTTAATCCGGGTTTTCTTATTGTTGATTTGTAAGTATTTTTTTTTTTGGCTTAACCAGGATTGTGCTTGCCAGGGAAGCGCTTATTCCACTGAGCCATCTCCCCGGCCCCGTCAGTATTCTTTATACATTCTAGGAACTAGATTCTTTACAAATATATGACTTTCGTATATTTTCTCTCATACTCTTGGCATCTTCTGAACCACAATTTCTTTTATCTTCATCCAGTCCAATTTATCTAATTTTGCCCTTGGTTGTTTGTATTTTAGGTGTCATATCTAAGATATAAATATTTGTATACAAGTTTGGAGGTGACCATGTTTGAAATCTCTTGATTTCAAAACATTGTCTGATTGAAATCATGAGATGTTACAGCTATTTCTGCCAAGAGTTTAACTGTTTTGACTCTCTCATTTAGGTTATTTGTCTATTTTGAGCTAATTTTGTGTATGGTGTGAGGTAGAGAACCAACTTCGTTCTGTCACATGAGGACACCTGCTTGTCTCATTACCACTTTCTGAGAGACTATTCTTTCTCACTGAGTTGCTGTGCTGTGTTCTTTCTTCTAGTAAATACTTTTCTCCTGTGATTGGCTCTTTCTTTCACTGGATTTCTCCTTCCTCAAGCTAGACTGTTGGATCACTAATGGCAGAAGATACAAATCTTTGACTCTTCCCAAGAGGCCAAATACACAGCTATTCCAAACCACCAAGTCATATCAGTTGCATAATTCAGGAAATTTCTCCAGAATGACTACCCAAGGTAAGTAGATTTCATGTAGTTTCCTTGAGATCCACATAGAACCCATCCTAACTGGGCTTAATGAAGTTGGAGGAGACCAGATTCAGGAAATAGACAAGGGTGGCTTCAGATAACTTCACAGTTCAGACTTTCTGAGGCAGCGTGTAGGGGATTTATTACTGCAACTTGAAAGTTCCTGACAAGTTGGTGCCTTCCTCATAGCTCAACAGAAGCATGCAGAGATGCAGATGAGGAGTACGGGTCCTGCAGCACATCCAGTGAGATCAAGAATGGAGAATTTTGAATAAGGACCAAGAAGCAGCAGGTAGACCTCAAGGTCAGAAACATAGAAAGGGAAGGTAGAGGACTGTGAGCTGGGGACAGAGATGTGGTCACTGAGAGCTGCTGGTAGAGGCCATGTCTCTAGACCCTCGACGACTACTAGAATCTGTCCTGGGAAATCCCAAGTCACCAAAGTGGAATATAAAAGCAGTCTTTTCCTATTCCTGCCAACAAATTGTTAAAATAATGGGTTTATGTTTCAAAGGTTTCTTTCCCTGTGTTTGATCAATAAAATGTTCTTTAGATCAATACAAATGTAATTTTGCTGCTGGCAAGCGTTTATAGCATATGGAGAAGTCACTGCCCAGCAAGCCCAGATGAAGAGTATCAGACAAGTGCAGTGCTCAGCTAACAGTGGGATGTGATGGAAAATAGCAGAGGGACAAATGAGATTAGCGGCCTACGAGCTCAGCCTTGGCACTGCCGTCTCAGTGCCCCCATTCATCTCTTGAAAGCAAAGGCTTTCAGTAGAAACACTCTGGCTCTCCTACGTACATTTTTAAAAACTAGATAATAAGAAGAATGGAATCGCTGGTGTTTATTTAGCACTTTTCATGGGCCTAAATGCTTTCTGTGAATTAACTCATATGAGCCTGATAAAGCGCAAGGAAATGAGCCCATTATTATCATTACCATGTTGTTAAGATGTTAGGGCACAGAGAAGTTGAATAGTGTGCACACAGACACACAGCTGGTGAGGAGCAGAACTGGACCATGCACTCAAAATTCTGATTGTGAAGGCTGTCAGTATCCTACTGACACATCCCTCCACCCGGTTATTGCCTGGGCAAACATTTATCACACAACAAACACTATACTTAGTACTTTTGCATGTTTTATTTCCCTTATTCCCCCAAATGTTGTTACTGTAAGTGTCATTATGCGTGAGAAAAGTGAGGCCTCCAGAATATCAGGCAGGTGTACAACATCTTATGATTAGGAAGCGACTGTTATATGTGTCCAGTTGTCCATGCACCCAGAAGCCACTACTGCTGTGCTAAGCTCTCACTTTCATGGAGAAAACCAGCTGCAATTTGCAACATCTCCTTCTTACATGGCCATCTGCAGGAAGGGTGAGGAGTATGTGCCTCAGGAACAATAGAAGAAGCAAGCCCCAGAGCAGAACTACTCACAGTATGCCCCTTCTCTGTAAGTCCTGCTACCAAGGCCTGGGAATGCCACAGGCTGGGAAATTCATTAGCCTAAGATAATTCTGGAGATCATATGAGAACTCATGTTCACGGCTCTGACATGAGCAGGGCTTATCTGACCTACTTTCAGGAGACTGTAAGCTTCATAGAGTAGAACAAGGAAAGAACCCTGTACCAGGATCCAAAATTCCAGCACTGGGTGCTAGAGGAAGGCTTTTCCCTGTAATGAGTTGTACACACTTTCTTGTTGATGAAGGATGCATTTAGATCAGCTGATCCCTGAAATTTTCTCTATTTCCGTATAGTGGGAATCAATGGAAACTCTGAAGGCCAGGGCTTCTAAGAAATAAATGATTCTTTTATTTATCCTGTAATATTTACTGAAAGCCTAACATGAATAAGTCTGAAATTCAGTCATGCATTAAGAGAATGTAGCTGTATATCTATCCTAAGTATTCTGAATATACAGATACAAAAGGGTCATTCAATTGTATTCCCTTTTTTTATTTAGTTTTGTCAGAGAAGGGTATTTCACGGTCACTTAAATATTGGAGATGCATGAATTCAGCAAAATATTGCAATATGAAGGAAACAATGTCCCTGACCCTATTAATCTTAAACTCTAGCCATTTGGGTGATTCCAGCTCCATTCCCTCTTATTTAACAAGCACCTACCATAGTTTTAGGTACAGCAGCAAGCCCCAGGAATCTGAAGACTAGAAAGAAAAGGCCTGACCTTGGAGGTATAAAAAATTCAGCAAGGAAGTAAGGTGTATTAAAAAATATATATCTCCATTTTGAACTTGCAACAGAAGCCATGCCTATTCTAAATTTATCTCCCACATTATGTAAGAACTCACTGGAGAGTTGGAGTGAAAATCTCATGTCAAACTGGGACTAGAGACCAGGGAAGCCAGGGAAGAACATTGGAGGCCTAGAAAAAGGTCCTCAGCAAAGGGCAGGAGCCTGCGAGAGCCTCTTAAACAGTCCATGGGCAAATTTGCTTAGTGATGTCAGACTAGTGAAAGGGGCTCCACCAGGGAAGATTGATTGGCAGCCTTTTTCTAGCTTAGTCTGAGGTGCACCTACTCCTAGTTGGGACTTGAAGTTTTCAGATGTCCCCTGCTCCACCAGGAAACTTCCCTTTGGAAATGAGTGCCCTGTGCTAGACCCCTAGGCCTGTGAAGCTCTTATCCATATCACCCCACTCCCTGAGAGCCAAAAGCTTATGCTACTTCTTTTACTTCTTCAAGGAATGGCTGAGAACCCAGCCTGTTGGCTGGTGTTTCATGATTTTGGTTTGATTCCTCTCTCAGCACCCATGTGAGCTTTTCTCAGCATGCCCTCATACTACGGTTTGATCATGGCCCTAGGGCCTCATGGGAGGGCAGCTTGGTCCCAGGTGGGGAGTTTCTAGGGATGGTAGGACTTTATAGAGGCAGAACCTAGTGGACAGTGTCAAAGCTAGCCTTGCTCTCCCTCTGACTTTCTGTCTCCTTGTGATCTTTCCGTCTTTCTTACCTGCTATTGTTATTTTGGCATCTTTCACCACAGGCTGATTTATTTGAGGGACACTCAGCAAAACTCATGCCATGCTGTTTGAACTTGCAGCTTTTTAATTGTGAGCTAAATATACATTTTTTTTTCTTTTTTAAGCACTTAGTCTCAGGTATTTCTTTATAGTGATGTAAGATAGCCCAAGTTCAGCATGGTGGTACGTAACCTGTAATCTTAGCAGTCTGAGACCTATCCCGATGGCTTGACAGAACTGTCTCTTTTTATTTTTTTGTCGGAACCAGGGATCGAAACCAGGCCCTTTTGCTTGCCAGGCAAGCACTTATTCTACTGAGCCGTCTCCCCAGCCCCATAGAACTGTCTTGAAAATCCAACAAAATACTACACAAAATAATAAACTGAAGAGTGGTATGTGTAAAGGTCATAATAGTGATGAGATCATTTACAAATTGCAGCTAGGCCAATGGGAGGTACAGTGTAAAAACTGTTTTGGGACCAGGCACAGTGGTATACACACCTGAAGTTCCTGTACTTAGAAAGGTTGAGGCAGGATGGAGGAGAAGCACCGCTCACAAGCCCAGTTGAAGAGTACCAGCCAAGCACAGTGACACAACACAAGTTCAAACCCAGCTGTGGCAACTGAGTGAGACTTTGTCTTAAAAAACAAAAACTAAAACTGGCTAGGGCTCTAGCTAAGTGTGGATGCCCCAGATTTAATCCCTAGAATCACTAATAATAATAATAATAAATAAATAAATAATAATAATAATAATAATAGCAGCTTTCTGGCCACTCTGAGTTGCAAGATGCACATTCAGTTCTCAGTCTCAGTTCCCATGTGGGTCAAGGATTGGAGAAAATGATTTTTGTCTCCTGTTGAGGCACATGGTCTTCCCCTCTATTGATGAATAAGGAATTTCAGGCTCTAAGACCTAATATATTTTGCCCAAGGACACAGAGCTTTAAGTGAAGGACTTGGGCTTCTTAAAGAAGTATTCTGATTCTTTAAGTTCCAATGACACATATGGTCTCTGGAAAAATACAGCACATTTTATATTCCTACCTTTAAATACAAACCTACTGCTTTCAGACCCAATTAGGAGCAGGTAATTACCTGTGGGAAGTGGGGAGTTGGGCTGTCGGCTAGATTGACGTAGGAAGTCTGTGAGCTAGTGTTTTCTAGTTATCAATAAAATGCTACAACAAAATCATTATTTGGCAGTGTGTTCATTTAATAGTTCATCCCACAGGCTCTGGATGGAGAGTAGCCACAGTCGCCCCCCAAGAGAGTGACTTGTGTTAGTGTCATTGGCTTTCTTGTCCATTTTTGGCAGAGATGTGTCTTGTCAGGTGACCTAATTTTCCCACGTTATTTTGTATAATCTCATAGTCCTGAACTTGTCCCTTTAAGAGTCCATGGCCCTTCTATTTTGTTTTAAAGGGTGCTGAGTATTAAATCCACTGCCTTTATACTGATGTACATCCCATACATTTTTATTTTTATTTTTTGAGAAAGGTTCTTGTCATATTCAGGCAGGTCTCAAAATTGTGATCCACCTCTCTCAACCTCGGACTACAGATGTGCATCACCACACCCAGCCGAATCTCAGCCTTATTAGGGTCTAATCAGACCTGGGTAAATCATGCCAATGCCTACTGCCTGGGTTCTGCAGCTGATGACAGGCAGGCTTGGCTGAGACCTGCTATCCGCTGTCTGATACACTGCCACAAGCTCCTATCATTTCTGTACTCGATGGCTTTCACCAATCCAGACAAGATGCCTGGCTTCCCACCCAACCCTGCAGATGCCTTTCAGGTTATACCTTTTAGGTATATAAGTTCAACCTAGATTACAGCCTGCTTGAAGTTCTCTATGCATAGGCTGACTTCTTCCCCAGGCGACTTGATTCTGCCCCCAGCCCATGATTCTGTAAAAACCATGATTCTGTCATTCACCACCTGATCACAAACATCCATGTAATGGTTAACTTGAATTATGTCCAATTGATTGGCTCAGGATTTGCCCAAGGGCTTGGTAGAACACATTGCTGGGTGTGTCTAGGTGGGTCACAGGAGCATCTGATCCTGTTTCCCTCCATCTCTGTACTGATCCTTTGCTCCATCTTCTGGCCACCATGAATTATACAGGTTCATTCCATCATGCCCTTCCACCATAATGTTTTTGTCTTGGAGATAACTGGGCATAGACTGAATCTCCTTAAAACATGATCCAACTTAAGCCTCCCTTCCATTACATCATATGTGTTGAGGATTGTGTCCAGACATCAGAAAACTAGTACAATATACGCGAACCACACCTGAGGTTGTGGAACCTGTTGTTTTGCTACCAGCAACTGGCTGAGAAAAAAATGACCAGGAAATCAGTGAGACATTAAGCTATGTTCTCCTCCCTCCACCAAATCCTAAGCCACAGAACTTCAGATGCTCAGTGTAGGAGCCAGAAAGTCCTCTGTACATCTCCTCCTTGCTTTACCAAAGCTCTGTGACTGCCTGCTTGATATAAGTTTGCAAGTCACTCAGTGAGCAAAGGATACTTTGATGTGGCCTGCTTCTTTCTCCCCTGGGGCTCTTTCATTCCTAGCAACTTCGCACCACTTTACTTGCTTCTTGAAACAGACACAGAATCATAGCACCGTCCCAGCAGGCTGACATGGTAGCACAAATTGCAACTGTGTATAAATTTGTGACTTTTCTGAAGGGTGAGAAGAGTTGGGTCCTGCTTAAGTGGAACAGGGTGATGTCCTACTTTGGGAAGGGAATCAGTCAGACTGGTTTTCCACTTGAGGCAATAACATAATCAGTCTCCCTCCAGCTGCCATTCATTCCTTGAGCTCAGTTCCCTCAATTATTCAATAGAGATTTTCATCACACTTTTCCTACAGCAGCCTACACATGACAGAGGCAGTGAGGGGGCTGACCAAGTTCATATATTCTCAGCTTACTCTCATGAAGTAGTCATGGTTGGGCAAATAATGCTGAAAGGACCCAGCCTTTTTTATTGGCTGCAACCAGCTACAGTCATCAATCCTCCTTTTCCTTCCAGTCTAGGCCAATGCTACTGCATCCAGAGCCCTACAAATTCAGCATGCATCTATGTCAAGGTAGAGTGGACTCTAAAGAAACTCCAGTGAGCCACATGAGCCAAGAATCCAAGTGGCTTTTTGGAACACAGTGGCATCTCAGTTTACGAACTTCATGCCACAATTCTGGGGATGATGACCATAATTGTGTTCAACACTCAAGGCAGCGTTCATGAACAGAGGCCACATTTTTTCAAACATTTACTTTGTGGACCAAATTGTTCACAGACAGAGACACTCATAAGTCAAGGTATTACTGTACTCACCAGCTCATCTGACCATTCTTTTTATCCTGCATACCTTTGGAACTGCACTATTTCTATGAAGGAAACAACTTCACATAGATCCTCAGTGATCTGATTTTTGTGTGATGTGTACACATCTTTCATAGTTTCAAGCCTAAATATGCTGTTGTAGATCTGGGATGTCTTATTCTCTTGCCCAGTGGCTGGGACTAAAGTGAAGATGTGGAATATCCCTCCAAAGACCCAGGTGCAAATGGCTTTGTCCTCAAATTGGAGCTCTTGAAGCATGGTGGAATATTTAAAAAAAGAAGGCCTCACCAGGGAGACAGCTCAGTGGAATAAGTGCTTGCATGGAAAGTGCAAGGTCCTGAGTTCAATCCCCAGTAATGCAAAAAGAAATAAATAATTAAAAAGAAGATTTCTAGGGAGGTCTTCCAATCACTGGGGATATAACCTCAAAAGAGAGGGTGAGACTCTGCAACTTCTTTTTGCCTTTTGCTCTCAATTTTCCACGAATAATTTTGGTCTGCCACATGCTTCTACTATGGTGTGTCGTCTCACTGCAGGCCTCACAGCAACAGCACTAACCAATATTGAGCCAAAACTTTCAAAACTGTGAGCCTAAACAAGCATTTGCTCTTTGCAAGTTTATTTAATTCAAGTATTTGTTATAAGACTGGAAAGCTGATTAACACAATAGGAAACCACAAGATCAAATTTGCTTCTTTTGCATGGTTTACCCAAAATCATGCTATGATCCAAACTATAGGATTAGCTTTTTCTGAAAGTCACAGGATTAGGATACCCTTATCTTTACATTTTTAATTAACAGCTTATTTTCAGTCTACATTTAGCAGAGAAAACTCAGATTGAAATTTCTAACCTGGTTTGAACAATTCATACAACAAAGATCATTTCATACTTTGGTAGTCTCTTCTACTGTGGTTATTTCATGTTCCAGAAAGTTCCTCCTCTGCCTAAACTGAAATCTGCCTCTTGGGAAACTGTACCTATCTGATTCTATCCATCCCTTGTGCTGTGTGTGACTCTAGTTTCTCTTACTTAGGGTCACTCTTAAGATTTCTGAGGTTGGCCATTCTGTCTCTTTGTGCTTTTCCTTTATTTCTTTTTTTTATGTATTTAGTACAAGTTCTACAGGGTCTCACTATACAGATCAGACTTGTAGTGATCAGCCTATTTTCAGCCTGCCAAGCACTGGGATTACAAGTGTACACCACCAGGCCCAGGTTCAGTTACCATCTCAGCACTCCTAGGGTAAGTGCTGGCATAGCACTCTGGGGAACCAACCCTGGTCCCTGAATCTCTGTGTTTGTTCTTTAGATACAAAATCTGCAGTTTTCCTTCCAAGATGAGTTCTAGCACTCAGTACTTTAGTCCATCAGCTCTTCAGCTTTGAAAAGTCTTTCAATTGCCTTTCCTTTGTCAAGAAAGAGCATAGATGGTCCAGGGGCAGCCTCAGTTTCAAGAAGGAAGAGGGAGTGCTTGTGATGGATTCAATTAGATGGGAAGAACCTGGAAGAGGAGTAAACAGCAAAGCCCACTCAAAGATATAGATGAAGTATAGAATCGTGTACTGACCCAAAATGACTAAACAAGGTACTAGGAGAACAGAATCCAAAAATGTGTCATTGGTCAGCCAAGAAATATTGGCCAGTGCCTGAGTAGCATTTTTTTATTTATTCATATTTAAAAAGTTGGCATTTGAACAAGTTTTTGTTTTTAAAATGTAAAAGCTTTACAGAAAAGACCCTGGGGCCTACTCTCAAATCCCCTTCCCAACCCCTAGCCCTGTCGCATCTCCAGAGTCCTCCATGTCTATGTTTTCTGGACATCCTTAACAAAATTTTGGCCATGTCTCTGTACTGAGATATCTACATTTGTCCAGGGTTTTCATCAAAAAGAGCTACAAGTTCAGTGTCCTTAATTCAAAAGTACAAAAACTGAAGTGTTCCAGCATCCATTTAAAAATCCAGCATGCCAATATGACATCATGAGTGGAAATTCCTACACGTGACCTCATGTAACAGGTCCACAGGTTAGACATAGGTGTGCTAATATATTATGTAAAATTATCCCTACCCTGTGTGTACAAGGCAAATGTGAAATAAAACTGAACGCCATATTCAGACTTGGACTCTCATCCACAAGCTGTCTCATTATGTTATGAAAATTTTCAAATGCCAAAAAAATCCTATGTCTAAAATTCCAAGCATTTCAGATAAGGTGCATTGTACATTAATAAGATGCATGCTTCCTTCCTCTGAAAGGGGCATTTATACTGCTCTCAGCTACCAAGCTGCTTAGCTGTGAGTAGATGTCATTAATTTCTTGTCTTCATTGACTTACTGCTCAAATAGCAGTCAATGTCCTGTTTCAGGAAGGCGCAAGGTGGTCCCAAGGAACCAACCCAGGGCCAAAGTGTGGATGTTACTAGGAAAGATGGGCATTAGGGCTTCAAGGAGCATTAGAGCAGACCCTGGAGCCCCATCTGTCCCAGGTGGTAAAGTGAGCCCCAGCACAGGTAGGATACAGGCTAGATCAGCCCATCTGGCTGCATAAGTCAATAGTTCTGAGGACAACTGAGCATCAGGAACTTCTTTGTGTTTATTTCATCTTTAAAACCCTCCTACTGACTAAATATTGTTAATAAAATATTGCAGGTGATAAAACCAAAGCCAGCAAACTGAAGGTCATGTCTGGTCTCATATTTTTCCTACCATATTCATCTCTGAGGTCACAAATAATAGCAGGCATAGAAATTATACTGATGACAATAACACCATGCACTGGGACACTTATTGCAGACCCAGCTGGGTCCTAGAAGGTTTATGTACAATAAATTGATGAATCCCTGCTACAGACTGATGATGTAGGCACTGTCAGTATTTCTGCATATAGATTAAGAAGCTAAGTGCGGCAGAGACTATGGCTGCTAATTAGATCTCCTACTTCATCCTTCGATGGAATCTGCCTGACTCATTTGCTAGCACCTGCATCTCTTTTCTTGGAGGTTTTTGTGATGTCAAAGGGTCCTCTCTATCTTATTTGAGGCAAAGAGAAGTGTCACCGTCCCCTAGAAAGATCCTGGACCAGTAGGGTGGGAGTCGGTTTAAATACTACGGCTGTCTTGCATTGTGGGGAGGAAAGCTTCAAAGCACCCTCTTCCACGATTACTCAGCCTCTCCCAGTAGGATCTGATGATAACTACCTTTGTTGTCTGTCTCCCTTTCTGTTACAGTTAGGGTCTATCTAAAGTATAGCCCCAAACTCTGATACATTTGGAAAAGAATTCAATCCTGGTGACCCAATACCTCTCATTGGATTCATCCAATAATGGGATCCATCACTAGATGTGCTGCCTGGTAGGTAGGGCCTGGTTGGAAGTGGTCACTGGTGGTGTGAACCAGAAGGGTGGATTCTTGGCCCTTGTTCTTCCTTGCTCTCCCTGCTGCCTAGGGGTGAGAAACTGTCCTCCATTTTGCCCTTCCATTGTGGTGCTTCAGCCTTGGGGCCAAACAATCACACTCTGAATTCTCTGAAAACCATGAGCCGAAATAGGCTTATCCTTTAAACTGTGAGTCTGGGCTATTCTGTTCCAGCAATGGGAAAATGACCAACTTGCTTCTCCTGTACTGTTTTCCCAGTTGTATATTGAAACTTCCCATATTCTTCTGCATTAAAATACTTGTTTCTAAAAATCTGCTTCTAAGGGAACTGAAGAGAAGACATCAAGACCTACAGAAGTATAAACAATTATTCAGGTCACTGTGATGTCAGCAGAAACACCCCCCCTAAATATGAAGGCTTTATCTATACTGCTGGCCCTCAAGCAGCCCAGCCCCCTGAGGCCATCCTCTGGGGCTCTGTCAGAGAAGTAGGGGTTGCACTCTGACTGACTTCAGTGCAAGAAAAAGGAGTGGTTTGCTGTCTGGTTCCTTCTCCCATTACGCTGGGCCTGCGGGAATTCTCATTCTAAGCATGTTTGGAAAGCTGCTTCCATTCAGCCCAAAACATCTCTTCAGAGAGGGAGTGGGGAAAATGGAAGAACACAAAGTTCTGCACAACAGGAAATCACGTTAGAAAGCTGTGAAAATCATGTATCCTTTGGAGGCGTAATGGTTTTAATTTTCTCAGGCCCTGATCTCCCTGGCAACAATTTAGAAGTGCATAAGCATTCATGAATCAAAGTTGGGCACGTCTGCATGTTTAATTACGTGTTATTGGATGGAAAGTTTCCTTTTGATCTTAGCATTTAAAGGGATTTACACGTTAACAATTACATTTTTTTTTCTCCTCCTAAAGTCAATGAGAGTTATTGAATAGCATCAGCATAGCTGGGGGCTGGAGGAGGATGCTAGGAAAGCCAGGGGAGATTTCTCCTCTTTCTGGAATGCAGTGATGGCTCCCTGCTCCTGTTCTGGAGAAATAGGTGCGCTCACAGGGCTATGCTGCTGTCCTGTGAGAGTTTGGCAAATAAGCTTGTCACTTACTGCAGAGCATTTTGAGCCAAAAAACAATGAAGTTTACACATAAGATCAGCTAGCGAAGGGAGTGTGCCTTGGGAGGAGAGCTTCCCCAGCAGGCTCAGAACCCTGCAACACTGAGAAGAAAAAAATGATGTAAGCCATGCCTCAGTCTCTTTGTGCTGTTCAGCGATGCCCCCTGATAAACTACCAAACCTCCTCAGTGACAAATTAACCCTATCTCACAGTGATGGCCAGAGACAAACTAAAGCCTGTGCATTCTCAGTAGAATTTACTTCCTTTCTTTTTCAATTTCTTCTCTTCTTCCACCTCTTCCTTCTCCCACCTTCATCACTCTCTTCCTCCTCCTTCACACACGTAATATATTTCAGAATTTCTGGGCCATCCACGAGAGACACGATACACATGAACTGTCAGGTGCTCGGAAGGCCCAGATGGTGATATTTCCAACACTCTCCCAGAGAAATCTGTTTGTGCCCACAGACATACATCACTGACTCAGAGATTACCACTGTCTGTGCTTCTTCCTCCTGGGAACTAACCTAGACTGTTTACTCAGGTATAAATTCCCTCAGCCAGGCATCCATCTAGTCAAGAGCATTTATCAAGGCAGCCTACAAATACCAGAAGTCTGGACGGTGAGGCTATCTATCCTTTCTCCTGACTGCATCGTGTACCAACTGTTTGCCCTTACCTTGTCTCATCTGTCTGTAAAATGGGCATGATAAACTCTTATTGGTTAAAATGACAGTAAGGAAAGGGGGAAGCAGTTTGGCAGTCTAAATGCCTACCTGGAAAGCACAAGGACCTGGGTTCTATCCTCGGTACCACATGCTGTACTGGTCCCAGAACCCCAGGCATGCCATGGCAACCACTGAAACTGGGTGTGGTGGCACACGCCTATAATCCCAGAGCTGGGGAGGCTGAGACAGGAGGATCACTATGAATCCAGCTGTGTAGTGAGACCCTGTAAATAAAGAAATAAATTTTAAATGATGATAAAATATAATACTTTAATAACTATTAATAAACTAAAATAATTTAAAGTGCCTAGCTTAGTTCCTAGTTGTAATAAACCACTTTCAAACTTAATGATTTAAAATAGGATTTTTGATAAAGGACAGACAATTTAAACATTCCAAGTCTATGGTGTCACACAGTGTCTGTTGGTCTTGTCACCTCTGGTATAGTAATGTGAGAGTACCTGTAGACAAAACATGCCTTGGTTGGTTCTCAGTTGCTAAAATAGAATACCCGGTAGCTGATGAAGAAGTGAGACTATGTGGGAGGTTGGGGAGTTTGGGGGCGTGGCACCAGTGTCTTCTCCACATCTGGTGAGATCTGAGGGCCAAATGTCCAGCAGATGCAGATGGAGAGGCAGAAGACAAGAGGCCGGGCTTGCTTTGAACAAGCCCATTCTTGAGACATATTCTAGTCCCACAACTGTTAGAATACCCTCATTCAAGAAAGGCATTAATCCAGACCTGTCCCAATGACCTGAGATCTACCCTTTGCATTACTGAATAGGAGACCAAGGCTAAGGGGCATGCTGTGGGACAAGCCACATTAAAAAAACAGCAATACATAAGTGAATGAGTGAGGTTGTGTCACATACGATTATATTTACAAAAAGAGTGGCCAGACCAAATTTGGGTTATACTTTATTTTATGATTTAGATCAAAATGTCCCCCAGAAGTCTCAGGAGTTTGGAAGATGATTGCACCAAGGGACACTGCACTCATCAGCAGATTTTCCCATTGAAGGGTTCAGAGCTGACTGTGTTCTTAGGAGGGAGTCAGAGGTGAGCCACTGGGGTAAAATCTGGAAGGGTATATTCTGAACTTCATTCCCTGCCCTCCTATCTTTACTTTTTGGCTTCCATGGGTGGAAAAGCTTTGATCCACCAGACCCTTCCACCACACCACATCTATCTTGGTGCTAGCTAACCACAGACTGAACCCTTTGAAACCATACACCAAATAAATACATCCTCTCTAAATTGTAAGTATTGTATATTTTGTTTCAGCAGTGGGAAAGTGACTAATACATTTTACCAACTCCCAAGTTAAAGCAATGTATTCGTCTCACATTTTTATGACAATCTCAGTAAAGAGCATCTGTCTGGCTTTTCTGACCTGGGTTAGCACTGCTCCTGTGTCTGAAGTCAGTTGTCAGGCTACCTGGGGCTGGCCAACCCAGAATATCTTGGGCTGAATGACTCGGCTCTGCCCATGTAGCCTCTTACTCTCTAGCAGGCTGCTCTGTGCTGTGTACATGGAGGCTGGGCAGAGCCCTAAGAACAGGACTGTCATGTACACTCTCTTCCCCTTTGTCACACTCTATGCATCAGAGTAAAGCGCAAAGTCACCCCACATCCCACGGTTTCACGAAACCGACTACACAGCAAATGCTCCATAAATATTAACTATTATCATCCACCCATGTTGCATCATGTTTTAAAATAGATATGGAAGAAACTGTAATGTTGTGACATCCCAGATTTACAGTCCAAGACCTAACATATGTTTTGTCCACAAATAACTACTAGAAAGAAAGAAAATAAAAAAGTACTCTCCAGCTTGAGATTCAGAACTCAGGTAATAGAAGCAAAAACTCAGAAGATAAAAATCCCTGACAAGTTTATGTAGCACTTTGGGACCATCTCTCAGAGCCCTTTATGGCCATATAGTCTGAGTTAATATTTTAGGTCCCAGATACCCAAGCAGATAACGACATAGCCCTCCCCTCAGGATGGAGGATTTCCCATCAGTGTTTGCTTTCTCAGATACCTCTGGCTTGAGTAGCCAGCACAGCTAGCATTTTCTCATGATTTAAGGATGTCTTCATCCATTCAGTTGGCTATCACAAAATGTCACAGACTGGGTGACTTTTAAACAACAGTGATTGAATTTTACTTCGCACAGTGCTAGAAGGTGAAGTCCAAGGCCAAGAGCACTGGAAGATTTGGTGTCTAGAGAGGGTGCACTTCCTCATTCCTGCATGGCATCCGCTAGCTGCGTCCTCACAAGGGAAGTGGGTGAGGAGCTCTCTGGGGTCTTCTTAATAAGGGTGATAGTCCCATTTCTAAAGGCTCTGTCCCCATGCTCTAATGATCTTCTGAAGGGGCTACCTTCAGACATAATCCACCCTGGAAAGCAGGTTTCAACTTATAAGTTCTGGAGTAACACAATAACCCAGTGTAGGACTCCTCCCTGATCTCTAGATGAGAAAGGATCTCAGCATCATCTCCCCTGTTGATTTCCTTATCTCAGTAACATGGACAGAAGGAATAAAGAGAAGTTATATAATAAAAGCAGAGTGACCAACTCTAGGTCAGGAGGGCATTTCAGGCAGCACCTCTAGGGCAAAGTCCTCATGATGGAAACATGCTTAGAAGATCTGAGGATTAGCAAAGAGACTGGGGCGGCTAGAGAAGAGTGACAAAGAGGAGCAGTGCTGATGGATGAGGTCATACTGTACTGGAAGAAGCTCATGTCACAGGGCAGCAGTGCCCAATCTTTTAGGCACCAGAGCCCAACTTCATGGAAAAAAAAAAAAAAAAACACTTTTTTCCATGGGTTTGGTCAGCGTTTGGTTTGAAGATGATACAAATGTATTGTATTTATTGTGCGATTCATTTATGAGATTCTCTTCCAGAGCGTACACATTAGAACCCTATCATGCAGCAGCAGCAGTCATGATCACGGTAGCATTTGCACTTCCATATGTAGAGAACACGTTCACAGACTCAATTCATCAGTGCAGATAATAAAGTCATCAGACATCAAGAATTTTCAGCAAGCCAGTTTGCTTCTGCAGAAGGACCAAGCCTAAGGTGGCAGGTGTACAGGGTGGCCTCAGCAGGCTCATTTGATCCCTAATGTGTAAGGAGCAGCTAACTGCTTTCACCACTGACTCTACTGAAGGTTCACAACTTACCCCAGTTGACTAGTTTAAGCCATGTGAAGGGTGTCTGGGAAGACTTGCGAAGTGTGGGTGTGGATCACTGAAAGTCCTTGGCTGTTGATAATCATCTTTGGTGGTCAGACATGTTGCTGGAATCTAAACTGAGCAGATGGTTCATATAACACTGATTTAAGGTATGAGGAGGGCAGCCTAGGATGCACTAGAGTTCAAGGTGAAGGTGTTCCTGTTTATATCCTTTGATGGAAAAGATAGGGCTGTGATTTCTCATACATGGGATTGTAATGCTTTGCTGATCTGAGAGGACGCAGAGCTGTGATACCAGACATGAGAAATGGCTGTAAGTGCAGATGAAGCCTGTGTGTCTCAGTTCCTGACAGGCAAGGTCTAGTACCCATCCATGGACCATGGATTGGGGAACTTCTGATATAGACTACAAGAGAACAATGGTAGAAGAGGTGAAGATGGTTGATAGACCTAAATGGTTAAGGTGAACCAGGGAAACATTGGATTATAGACCTCTTACACATGCAAAACATGTGATACTTGCTAAACATTAGTTATTCAGCCTGCGAGAGACACGCAACATTTCCAGGGTTACTGACCTGAGTCACCAGAATGCTGGAGATGTCATTGTTGAGATAGGGTAGATTGGGAAGGAATTCAATTTGGAAAGGAAAATCAACAACTTGGTTTTGGTAAAAGATACCTATCTGTTAATTATTTTTAAAAAATATATTTAGTACAAGGACTACAGGGTCTCACTACACAGATTCAACTTATAAGTATCCTCCTGCTTCCAGCCTCCCATGCACTGGGCCTACAGGCTCGCTCCCCATGCCCAGTCTCAATCACTGACTCTGCGCCCCGGGGGAAGGACTGGCAGGGCACAGGAGGGATCAAACCCTGGGCCCTGCATCTGCCTAAGCAAGTGCTTTAATCCACTGAGCTATCTTAATTTTTCATTCTTAATATTGAACAAGAACTTGGAGTTTAGGAAGAGGATTGGGATGAAGTCATGAATTTAGAATGCATCAATTTATATCTGGCATATAAAGCCTTAGGGTGTAAGAGATCTCATAAAGAAGAGATGAGGTAGACAGGAAAAGCAGGTGAAGACTGAGCCCCAGGTTGCACAATGTTTCACAGTCAGAAAGACCAGATGAGCCCATGATGCATGCCTGTAATTGAGGCACTCTGTGAGGTTGAGGCAAGAGGATTGCAAGTTCAAGCTCAGCCTGAACATGTTACTGACTTAGAAAGACCTTGTCTCAAAATACAATGATAAATGGCTGAAGATGTGAAGGCCTTGAGTTCAATTCCAAGTGTCCAAAAAGATGGAGCAAAGGAGGAAAGAAAGAAGGAAAGGAGAGAGAAAGGAAGGGAGGAGGGGGACAGAAGCAGTGCAGGAGGGACTGAGAAGGTAGGAAGGCAGAAAAGGGGAAGGGGAGAAAGAGAAGGAGGGAAAAGGGAGAGAGGTAGGGAGGAAGGCAGGAAATGATGGAAGAGAAAGAAAGAGAGAGAGAGAGAGAAAGAGAGAGAGAGAGAGAGAGAGAGAGAGAGAGAGAGAGAGAGAGAGAATGGGTGGACGGACAGGCCAGCCAAAAGGATATATACAGCCCAGGAAGCTAGAGGGAGCCTGAGTTAGCAGGAAAATGAAGAGAAACCAGTCTCTGGAAGAAAGCCTCCTAAGAAGAAGAGTGGTATTAACAATAGGCCAAGAAAGACAAGAACTGACAGTCACCTTACATCAGCCAATGGAGACCAGTGTTGACCTCGACAGCTATAGTTGGGGCATAGTTCATGGGGAAGAAAGTCTGAGAGTCATGACTCCAAGAGAGACTAGAAGGAAAGAAAGGAAGTATAGAAAGCTTGGGGGGTTCTTTCTATGTAGGAAAAGCAAAGAAACGGGCTGATCTCACCAAAATGAGGTCAAGCGAGTGTCCTTCCCAATGAAGGTTCATTCTGGAAATTTTATAGAAAAACCAGCAAGCATTGAAAATCATGTGCCATCTGATGGGACCAAGTTTTAATGGGGGACAAGTGCAAACTGAAAATGACAACATCCAGCACTAGCTACATGACAGGCACTGCCCTGAGTACTTTCCAAATATAATTCATTTAGGCAAGCAAGAACTAAGAGGTGAATATGTTTATTGTCCCCACTTAATATAGGAGACATCTATGCTCAGAATCTGCCCTCAGTTTAGAACTGGTGTTCACATTACGAAAACAGGCCTGGCTTAGGTTACAGCCTATGTATTTGAAACAAATATTTTTCAATTTAAACTTCTTATGTGAAGTAAAAACATTTCTTCCAAGATATATGGTACAGAAGAGAAAAACACTACCTAAAATTCAAGAATTTTTCTGGCTCTGTGGTTAGCTGTGTGGCGCTGGACAGTGTCTTTCCCCTTTCTGGGCCTCATCTTTCTCCTTTATGACAGGATTACTTCTCTAGGAGTTGTGCTGGGAAGAGATGGTTGTGGCTGTAGTAAGCAGAATTTCTGGATGCAGTGGCACAGGGTGTGCATTACCCAACCTCACAGCTACCACCGCAGACTTACTGTGAGTGGGGGAAGCTGGATTTTTTTTAACATGATAGCTTCTCTTTAAGGTGACGTCTGCTTCTAATAATTTTATAATTATTAGAATTATTTATAATACTTTTCCTTTACTCAGAATTGAAATATTATTTATGTTGAGGGTGACAATTTCTCACTCAAATAGTTTATAGCTAACTTATCTAATTTGGGGGAAAGCAACTTAATCACACCCAGAATTCTCCAGGCAGAAAACAATGTTCTCCAAGCTCCCCCAGCATCTCTACTCACTTTCAAAATTTCTCCAGAGAAATTTCCCTGCCACGGAGGAATTTGTGCATCCTGATGCAAACAAGATGATTTGAAGCTCTGTCTTTACAGCTGAATGATTCCCAGCCAAGCCCAAAGTACATTAGCAGAGAAATAGGGAGAGGACAAGAATCCACCATGGAGGGATGGAAGTCCCCTTACACAGAGAAAAGGGGGCGATCCTGATAGGCTGCTGCCTCCCGGCGAAGGGTACAGATATTGCTAGACTAACGGCACACCCCAAGTTCCAGGGTATATTTCCAGATTGAGGCATTCCTATGTTTGAAGGATCCCCAGCAGTATGTCTGGGCTCACAAGCACCCTATACTTAGTTGCACAAACCATCATCAGTCACACATGACCATCTCTCATTATGCTGGATTCAGCCACATGTTTCTCACTTGGGTCCCCAGAAAAGTTGCCTGCTGGTGGATGCTCCTTATACATTGGGACCTCAGCCTGCCCGGGCTTTTCTATGTGGCCTGGAGTCCAACATGACAGCTGGGTTCTAAGAGCAAAGTTCCCAAAGTTGTCCAAGCTGATATTATATATCCTTTAGGACCCGCTCCTGAGTGTCACACAGCATCACTTCTTTTGCTATCTGCCTTTGTGAGAAATAATTCACTAAGACAAGCTCATATTTTGCAGGACAAGGAATCAGACTTGATGAGTGGAATGTTGACAAAGGTAAAGATATATTTTAAGGCTGCCACATGAAGGAAGGAAAAGGGGGAGAAGCTGGCCACATAGGGGAGGCCCCGCGAACTGCAGATAATGTAAGTTGTCAGTGGTGAGCAGCATGCCAGAGAAGTGAGCTGCAGCTCATCTGTGGCAGAAGAGGGTTTAGCAGTGAGCTATGGAAGGCGCCCTGTCATTTGTACAGAACACTCCAGAATAACAAAATCTCATGACATCAGAAAGTGGCGTCTTTCAACCAACAGAGTGAGTGCTACATTATTAAGTGGGAAAACTGTATTTCCCAGAAATTGTAGACAACACAGAGAAAACTGGCCACAGTGCATTTCCCTGCATCCGACGTTTTCATAGTCCCTGTAAAGCCTCATTCTATTTCTTAGAGAAATCAATGGCAGGGTATTGAGTGTCATACTCAGAAGAGAACATTTCCAATGGCATTTAGCACCAAGAGGATTCAATAGCAGCATAGTGAGACAAGAACGAGGGGGACTGGAATGTTCCAATGGAATGCTCCATCGGAGCATTCCCTCCACTCGGTGACTCCTGCCAATGTCCTGAGGCCACAGGAGACAGGCACGATCTTGTGCTACTGATTTTCCTATCAGTAAAACCTGCATGTCACCTGCCCCAATCAGATGATTGTTGTCACTTTGGACTGTTAAATGTGCTAACTTTCATTTTGGCTTTGTTCTAAGGCCCTGCCTTCTAGGACAATTCTATGCCTTGAGTTTAGAAATTCACTGGACTTGGGTATACACAGAAACTGTCATTATTCCACCTTCCAATGTACTTTTAAATTTAGACAGTCTTCCCAGTCCTTCATCTGCCATAACACTATGTGACACCTCCATCAGGTCCTGCTACTTTTCAGGCAAGCCTGGGGCAATAAACTATTCCCCCATCATTTTCAAGTTTAAAAACAGATACAATAATAAAGAGCACCATTTTTCCATATGTTTTAGACAACAGATCTGGACTAACATCCAAATTCCAAACTATTTTTTCTCTTAAAAATCTTTTCTTCCCCAGATCAATCTTTCCTGAGCCGGGAGCCTGCAGTCGGAACAGGCAATGCATGGGTGATCGCCTTCCCTTCCATTCACTCCATCATTTTCTGGCTGCACTTGGCCATCTCAGGGTTGGAAAGGAGTTGGAGGGAAGGGAAACATGAGGTGCCTTTGCTGGCTGATACCGCTGCCTTTGCCATTGGGCTTTTGTGGTGATGCTCTTCCCTTTGAAGAGTTCTTTGGAAACTTCTCCCAGCATCAGGAATCTCTCATGAGAAAATCCTTTAAAGCATCTGATGTCTCCTCCCTGGATGTGTAGTGCTTATAGCTCTCCACTCAGCTCCTGGCCTTGAGTCTACCCTCTGTTGTGGTCACCTTGTCACTGCTAGAAGTGGCCCTTCAGCAGACTCACATGTGGCCTACAGAGATCCTATGAGGTTCACTCAGCCCATTCTAGACATAGAACATAGAAGCCATTCTGGGAACATCCATCTTTCCCCAATGGGCAGGCAGTGAGAAACCAACTCCCACTCACAAATCAGACAGAACTGAGGTGCATAGTTCACTACAGTCCCATAATGACCCCACTGTATGGCCACATGAATGCCCCATTTGGTTCTCTTGCAGTTCTTCTCCCATAACCCAGGCCCCACCCCATGGGGAGTGAGTCACAATTTACTTGTCACTCTTCCAGTGAAATCCTCCATACCCCAGTTTTTTCTTAAATTTTTGAAAATCTATTTATTTATTTATCTATCTATTTATTTGATACAGGGTCTTGCTGTGCAGACTCATAGTGATCCCCCCTCTCAGCCTCCCCAGTGCTGGGATTATAGGCATGTGCCACTATGCACAGTTTTGGGGCCAGCAAGTGCACCCAGGGTTCTAAGGCAGACACAGTATGAGGTACTGGGGTGCAAACCCAGGTCTTTGCACTTGCTAGGCAGGTGCTTCGACTGGTAAGGTTTCTCCCCAGCCCCATATCCTGCTTTTTCATTGTTATCCAGGCAGCCTGGCCAAGCACCTTAACTAAAGATATTTGTGTCCCTGGCATCTTACATCCTGTCCTGGATCTTTGTGATCTCTTCCAAAACTTTGCAAAACAGGGGTAACATGTAATCAAAAATGTTTTTCACATCTTCTTGTACTACAGATCTTGATTAGGAAGCAGGAGACAGAAGATGACCTTAATACATAGGGATGCAGAAACCTCAAAATACAGAGATGTTGAAGAAACCTTCCCATATGCTTCAAGCCTCAGGCAAACCAGTTCATGTGACAACCCTGCATATGGACTACAGTGAGGTCGCTTGGTAGGACATGTCCTCCTCCTGGTCTCTAGCACTTCGGGTGATCAAATATTGATACAGTCTGCAGCTTTCATTTGCAGGTAAAATACCCACAAAGCATCTTTATCCACCTGACAACCAATCTCCCAACAGTAGCTTCTTAATTATAGATGATAGACTACTTTGTAAGCATGAAGCTTGAACTTTGTTCCCCTCCCATAGGGATGATAACTGGGGAGAACTCACATTGACTATCCAGGGGCAGGAGTAGAGTTCCAGAAACCTCCAAGGAGATTTGCAGAAACTGCACCCCAGATCCAACCTTCTGGTTGACAACAGTTGGACAGACACTTGAACTATAAAATGAGTTCCACTGCAAAAGTAGGAGAATTGGCCGACAAGTGACAGAGGTCCAGTGCTCTGCCTGGGCCCTGGAAGTCTCTTCTGGAGACGTTTATCAGGTCAAAGTCAAAAGAGCCAGAGAGATGGGCCAGCCAGTAACTAGAGCAGGTGCCAGGGTCAACACAACACTGCCCCTCGTCGTGTCTCCACCTCACTCCTCCATGACATCTTTTCTGCAGATAGAGTTTTGAATGGAGTGACTGATCATAGAATGTTTTTCCCCTCTCTCAGGCAGAGCCAATAAGGTAGTTTAGACATTTCTATTAGATTAGGAGCCAGGAAATAAGGAAAACTCTGCCACCCAAGGGAGCTGTTTCCAGGTCACGTGCCTGCCTGGTGGAAAGGCAGAGGAGAAATAAACAGGGAAGTTCTGTTGGGGGGAAACCAGAAGAACGACCACCTGGAGAATTTCTCTCAGTTCCTCCACATCCTCATGGTGCCTGCCGCCCTCCAACCTGCCCTGCTCTCTCAGTACCATCGTGGAGAGTCTTTGAACACAGCTTTGAGAGAATGGAAGGGGAGCCTAAGGATGGGGAAGACGAAAAAAAAAAAAAGAAAAAGGAGAAGGAGAGGGAAAAAGTACCTGTATAATTCCCTGTGAATGTGTTTATTAGCAATTGAAAGAATATACTAATAAAAAATTGAAAATAACAAAGAAGCCTGTGCTAAGGCTTTAGGATGAATGCCTGTGGTCCACTCCACTTACTAGAGCTCTGAGTCGGTAGGGAGGAGCCACGCTAACAGCTGCCACTTCTCTGCCCTTGCTCTGCTCTCCTAGTGAGACATCTCTTTCAGAAACTCATCACACTGAGTGATAGGGTGCTCCAGTGGATCAGAACACTCTCAGGCCTGTAACACTGTGTTAGCATTGTAAGCTGTTCCTTTTATTTCCAGTCATTGCTCTGCACCAATGGTGGAACAAAGGTTACATTTCATCTTTGTAGAATATACTTAGAATTTCCCTTTGTTCCTTATAATCGAAGAAACTTCATTTGTTGCCAGTAAATTGACTTTTGTCTCTCACGTTCAGGTAGAGAGCCATGTGACTAATGTATGTAACTAATTACAGGAAGCTCACTCTTCGTGGAAATCCACTTAATGTCTCATTTTTCCAGCAATTCGTCTCTAAATATAAAAGGGCTGTGGTCACCCAATTAGGAGTACTAGTTCCAGAGAGCAATGGAATAAATTTATATTTGAGCTACTTCCTGCTGTGGCTTAGATGACTTTGTTATACTTAATAGATGCTCAGTAAATACCTGGGTCATCAATAAATTCAACAGTGCTCTGTATCATCCTGAAGGCACGGTGAGTAATGTTTATGAAATTGGCCAGTCTTGTTGGGAGGTTTGAGAGATATATGGAGTCAGTCTGGGCAAAACTTTATTTCATCCTATTTTCTCAGTGTTTAAGTAGATAAATTCTTTCTGTTTGGCACTGTGGGCAATGCTAAGAAAAAACTGTTAAGAAGTGTTTCTAATCTTGGGAGATCCTAACTCTGAAATAAGGAGAAGAGATGTGAACGTGGCTAGTGATTGTCAAAACCTGATGGGAAACTCACGGTGATACACCAAGAATCACATGGGAATCTTAAGCAAAGAAAATTTTAACACAGAGAGATAAAACCAGCCCAGCCTGGGTAGGAAAAGCTAAAATCCCCTGTCTGTGTTAAAGTAGATTGTGCATGGTCCTCATATTGTCCACATTCACTGAGGCCATGTGTACTGAGCCTTCACATTGTTGTTGAACAATATCAGCTTGCTCATTGGTCAGCTCTGTAGACTGGATCCATCCCATGTTTGCGCTCACAAGATTGGAATTAAGTCTTTAATTCCACAAATGCAGAATTTCCAAGAGAGTGGCAGTATAGAATAAGCTATGATCACATAAGAAACTATCCTGAGATATCTATAAATGGTGGCAAATCGTGTCTAGAATGTAGTTTGAATTATCTGCATGATTGGCTAGTTTACCTATGATGACCTATGAGCTGTCATGTTGGTGGGTTCCCACTAATAATTCAAGTGTCCCTCTGCTTAATTATGAAGTAGTTAATAGGTACAAGGGTCTTGGCTGAAGACAGATTTTCCTGGGAGCATTACGTAAGTTTAGGAGGATTTCCATAGATATTGTAGCGCCTCTTTAAGAGCATCCCTTTATTTTTTGTTTACTTATCAATTTTAATTGACAAATAAAAATTGTGTATAGTAAGGGTATGCAGCATGATACTCTGATATACCCACAGATTGGGGGTATATTTTTAGATACACAGCTCTTAAATATTTCAAAGACAGAAAGAGAAGTTAAGATAAAAAGTATTTTGCACCAAGGAAAGTAGTAATAGATTTTTGGGTAACTAAAATCTCCAGGTCATCTTTCCTCAAAATATGAAAAAATCTCATATTCATGACATTACTTTGCATTTGCCTTTTTTTCACTATGACTTACCCATATTCATTTCTCCCCTGAAGAGCTAAATTTTCCTCATGCTATTTAATAGTATGGTCCTTTCATTTACTGAAGAGCAGAAAAGGGATTTAATTTTTTTCTCTCCTGAATAGAAAATGCCTCTCCATGAATCAAGTACATTCTCACCACTCGAAAACAGTTTCAGGCACAACCCCTCACGCTAAAGACTCACACGTTAATAAGTTTGGTAGCAGACATAATCCACCCTGGTGGGCAAAGGCCCTTAGCAATCCTTTGCAAGCAGCAGCTGCTGACTTTCTTGGAGATGTACGCTTCTGTGGGGTCAGGGCCAGAGAGGCGCTGAATCAGTTTGAAGTTGAAATAATAAATAAGTGCCATTCCTGATGCTCTGGAAAGTAGGAGAGCAGGTGAGAACACACGGCCAAGCTGGGAAACACAGGAGTGTTATTGGATGGAGGATCCCAGGGGAGCTGTTGCCAGCCTCCTGGTTTCCTGAACAAAGAATTGAGCCAGACACCCAGAAGGCTTGACAACAGTAAGAATTATTAAAAGTGAAAGCACACTCTACACGGTGGAAACAGGCAAGTGAGAAAGCACATGGCTCAAATAGCATCAGGTATTGCAGCACTGGGTCTTTTAAAATCTGGAATTATAGGAGAATCCACAGTTGGAGATTAACAGGAGCCATGGCCAATGGGGTACCAGACTCAGTGCACCAATTGGGAAGGGGTGTTCTTGACCATACAAGGTTTTCAGTGTCATGGCATCCACAGTCCATGGAGGAAAAGGATACAAAACTGCAACAAAAATGAGGTTGGCTGCAGGCCAGTCCCATGTGTTTTTGGACTGTGGACAGGAATAGAATGATATTTATATGTTGCTTTTGTGATATTCTGCCATAATCATCCTTGCTCTTTCTGATTTCTTGTCCCACAGGTTTCTGTTGTTTACCTCTCCTTGCTCTATTTGTTGCCTCAAAGGTCCATTGAAGACAGCCTTGGCTTCCAGACAGGAATGCAATGCTAGAGGAAAGGATGCCACGCTGCCAGGTGGGGTTCCTGCACCAAAGCTCATCCAACTACATGATGACATCCCCCAAAGCAAGATCTGTGTGGAAATCGGCAGGGAGCCTGGCCAGAGAGCACGGAGCACAGCACTCCCTGATGGGAGCCACGTCAGATATAAGAGATGGATGCGAAACCATGAAAGATGGAGCAAGGAAAGAGCATACTTAATAAGATTTAATCACAAACCCCAATCTAAAATTAAGTTGGTAAGCATGAGTAACAAAGGGGCCAGTTAGAAGCAGGGACATAACGCAAAGGTGGGAGGTCCAAGCCAGAGCATAAGCACAAATATAGGATGCTCCTTCTACAGGGTCAGGTGGACAGGAGGGCGTTGTACAAATGCTTCTTGGCCCAGGATTATTTGTTTAGCAATCAGGCGGGATTCCTTGGCATATAACAGTCTCATCACAGATTCTCCTTGCCACACCTGTGTTTTGCTTGCTGCTATTTCACTATTTTGTTTCTATTCCCTCTACATTTTGCTCTCATGGTGTACCCCTCAGCCTTTCTTATCTAGGGAACCACTCAAACTTAATAGCTTTAAGCAGTTAACAATTCTGCATGTTGAGTGGAAGGCCATCCATACACCCGTCCTCCCATTAACTGTCTGTTTACCTATCTGATCTCATCCAATTTTGTCTTTACGTTTCTGCTATCCTTCATCAACTTTCATTCAATGGTCACTGAATATATGTGAATGAGCATTTCAGTAAGAACACATCGCCACAAATCCCCCTCAACATCCTCCCCTCCACTTCAAAACATCCCATCGTTCTTGCCACTTCTTGAGCAGCTCTGCACATCCTCTCTTGTGAGTGTCAGTGATTGGGCTGCTGTGGTTGCCTTGATGTCCTGAGCTGACTCAAAGCATTTTCCTTGCGCAGTCATTTTGACTTTGCAGAAGTAGAAGTTACATGGCTCCAGATCTGCTGAATAAGGTGGACAAGGACACATGACACTGATATTTTTCAGAACCCGTTTTTCAGTTGGATAGCACTCAGCAGCAGCATTCACCATGTTTTTTGTTCATACAGCCCCCCTACACACACACAATACACACACATGCATATGCAGTCACTCAACTCGTGCATGTGGACCTTGGATGTCAATCTGTGCCTGTCCCCTAGTTTGCTCTATTCCCCAGTAACATACACCCTCCTTCCAATGATAAAGAGGAAATGAGGGAGGGAGCCAGCAAGCCACAACAAACTCATGTACCTAAGTGCTGGAATACTAAGAACGCCATGGTTGGAAACATGTCCTCACTGGTGGTGTTTTCATTTCCCACTGAACCGCCCAGCACTTTAGCCCAGCTCTGAGAAGTGCATTTCACAGTGCAGCGCAGGACGCAAGCGCAAGGAGAATCTTCATGAATCTGGGTGATTTCTCCTTAGCAATCATGCCTCCCTGCCCCACCCCAGCCTCTTAGAGCTGAGAATAGATGGAAGCTTTGCAAGACATGCAGCATTTGCTTGGCTGCCCGAGGGGAGGAGATTGCTACCCAGGAAATCAGCCCTCTTTAGAATCCTTCTTAAGGAAATGCATGATTTATGAGCCATTTAGCACGCAGCCCTGATCCACATGGGTTCTAAATGAGCTCTACACAGAAGCAGGCGTTGTTGGTAGCCAAGATGTGGGAAGCTCAGTATACAGAATCTTTCCACTTGTTTCCAATAAGGTGGGGGAATAAAAAATGCATCTTACAGCTAAAAAGGGCCTAGGAAATAGGGGTTGCTTTGGAAAACTACAATTTCACCTCCCTGCCACAGAATTCAAATGCCTCTCATCTGACAGTTGCCCTATAGAAATTCCTTTTAATGAGGAACTCATTGCTGAGGATGTAAAGCTGAGATTGTGAAAGCCTGTTTATTTACCCCAAAAATAAACACTCTGTCAATATTAAGGCTGCTGGCACATGAAGACCCACTATATGAGCTTTCAAATTCAGGGCTTTTGTTTGAGGATTCCACAGGTCTGCTAATTGACAGTATGATCTTAAAGATATATGATAACCTCCTGTGGCTTCTGTTTTTCTCCTCCATAAAATCACAAGATTGGACAGGTTCAATTCTAGAAGCTTCTGTGTTCTTTTGATATGGCCAATATAAAAGTATGTTACTTAGACCTCTCTGTGACTCTAGCTGTTCCTCTTTCCCATTTATTTTGAATGAGAATCATCCGCCTTCTCTAACCCCAAACATTAATTTGGCTGAGTGTTTGCTCTATCCAAGAGTGATAAACAAAGAAATAATGGTGACTTAGCTGGGCTTGATGGCACACATCTGTGATCCCAGAACTCTGGGAGGTGGAGGCAGAGGCAGGAGGAGCACAAGCTGGAGCACAGCCTAGGCAACTTGGCAGCCTTGTCAGACTCTGTCTTAGAATTTAAAGAAGGGGCTGGAGATGTATCTCCATGTGAAAGCCCTGGTTTCGGTCCCTTAGTGGAGAAAGAAAAAGGAGGACTGAAGAAGAGGAAGGCGGGAGGGAAAAAACAAGAAAAGAAGAAAGAGTGAGTGACTGAACTAGGCCACTTATTACTGCACGTGTTGCCTTCCTGACCTTGCTAGGTCTCATCACTGGTAAGATTTAGTTAAGGCAGAAGATAAAACACAAAGGTACTGAAGAAAAGGTCATGGAACATATCACTAGGACAAGGAGCACTGCATTTCTCAAGATCTAATGTATCACACGTAGCAGTGTGAAGGTATTCAAAGGGATGCCTACTCCGTGTAGAGTTGCAACTCCGGGCTATTTGGCCCGTGGCTCTGCACTTGAACAATGGAACTGTTTGTTTTCTGCCTCTGTCTGCAGAGCGATGAACTCTGCAGAAGCGCCCCACTGCCGGTACAGCTATTATCAGCGAGCTAATTGAGTTTGGTGGCCTTGAAAATGCATCAGGCTAGGTAATGTGATGAGGTAATGCTGCCTCTCTGCCCTCTGCATCCCCTCCCTGCTGTTACTGAGGACTTATTGATGAGACTAGAAGAAAAACAAAACATGGCATGGCCTTTGGGTGAGCCTTGGGGGAGGCTGGCACAGAGCCCAGCTGAGTCCGCCTTTGTCCCTGTGTGCACCTGAGATGCCAGGTTCAGGAGGAGCAAGGAGACCCCAGAAGGTGGAGAGGCATCCGGGAGCATCTGTCACAGTGTTAGGGAGCGCGGGAGACACGCTGTGTGTCAGAGGACCACTAGGCAAAGATGATGCCCAGAAGAAGGGAGCAGCAGACAGAGGAGGCTGGACTGCCAGCACCAGTTATACATAGCACCCAAATGAGCACAGGAGAGTCAGGCTAATCTAGCAGGGATGGAGGGAAGAGGGGCTGGATCAGGCCCTTACATTGATGGATTGGACCATTTCAGACTTCTGGAGGGAGTCAGCACACCTGCTGCAGGCTGAGCAGGGCCCTACAGGGAAATCGATTGGGACCATAAAAGGGAGGACTAGATTCCAGCTCAGAACCTCTGCCACTGGGAAACCACAGAGCCAGCAAACTGCTAGGCCAGGTTGTGGGCTGTGGAGAGGCCAGCAGAGCACCTGACCTCAAGGAACATGGCTTCTACTAGTGAAAACAGGATAGGGCATTAAGAATGACACGTAGCCAGGTGTGGTGTTGCAGATCAGCACCCTGGGAGGCTGAGGCAGGACAAATGCAAGTTCAAGCCCAGCCTGGACCACTTAGCAACTTAGCAAGACCCTGTCTCAAAATAAAACTGTGAAAGAGTTGAGGGTGTAGCTAAGCATGAAGGCACTGAGATCAAGGCCCAGGACTCTCCACCACACAACACAGCAACCACCAGCCCAATGGGATAGAAACAGAAGCCAGAAATACATTCCTGCTTACATGATCAAATGTGTTTCAACAGGGTGCTGAGAGGAGCTGCTAGAGTGTGGGTGTGGTTTCTCCCTCAGTGCTGGGAAGAGGATGGACCTGCTAAGAGGGGGAGTCCAGGCAGTGACCACTCGGAGGTGGGCTATCCAGCGGAAAGATTCAGGTCGTTCTCATGAGACTGGATCAGTTCTTAAGTGGCACTTGTTATAAAGGCACAAGACTGTCTCCTCCTTGATCCATCTTGCTTCCTGCCTCACCGCACAATCTCTTCCACACCCACGTGTTTCAGCCGTGATGCCTTCTGTCACAATCTGATGCCACCAAGAGGACCTTTGTCAGAGCCAGTGTCATGCTGTGTGGACTTTGAGCCTCCAAAGCTGTGTGCTGAATTAACCTTTGTCCTTTGTACAGTGCTCAGGCTTGAAATTTTGTTACAGAAGTAGAAAAAAATACCTATACCAGTCAGGAGGGAAATCACTTTTTCTTTTCTTTGTAACAAGTATTCTGGGAAAACTGGATGTCCGCAAGAAGAGAGTGATTTCAGGCTCCTACTTTACTCCACATACCAAAGTTGATTTGGACCAAATACCCAAGCATAGGAGCAAATATTCTGAAACCCTTAGGAGAAAAGCATGGAAAGAAACAGGAAAGTGCAATAAGAGAGAAAGATTATTTGTTGTACAAACAAGTGTGGCCAAGAAGACTAACTAGAGACAGTGCTGGGACTTGGGGCACTGCTTACCGCTGGGTAGAAGAGGTCTCACAAGTGGAAGGGCTGAGTGCTGACAGACGAACGTGTGCCAGTTCTGCAAGGTCAGGGGAAGTCCTCCAGGCAAGAGATGAACTCCAAGAAGGGAAAGGTCTTGGCATTTAGACAAGCAGAAAGACAGAACCCAGGATTGAACCCACTTGTAGGAAAGAGTGAGCAGGAAGGCAGAAGTGAGGACCAGGGGCTTTGGGGACTATGACAAAGTTTGCATCTCCCCTAGGGAAATGGAAACTTGCTAGAAGACTTAGCCAGGGAAATGATGTGATGTCCTTTAAGGCTTTAGAAAGCTCCTTCTCCTGCCATATGCCCTGGATTGGAGCAGAGTGATGGTGGCATTCAGGCCCTCAATTCTCCTGGATCAGAATCCCAGCAGTGAGAGGTAGCAGAAGGTGGGATATGTATGTGGGGGCAGTGAACTCAAGCTAATGAGGTTTCCTAAGGGGCTGATTGTGACAGTGGAGGGAAAGAAAGAAATTATGAGTCCTGAGTGACTGAAGAGATGCTGGTGTGCCATTTAAGGGAATGTATATATATACTTTTAGGGGAAATGCAACAGTTCTTGCACTATATTAAGTTTGAGATTTTTATTAAGCATCCTTATGAAGAATTTGCACAGGTAAAGCTATGTGTATATTCATATATATACATATATATATGACTTTGAGTATTTATGTCATGTGCCACTCATGAATATGCATGAATATCATGTGCTCATACAGTGGTACCTCAGTTCATGAATGCTTTTGTTTGTGAACAGTGTGGTTCACCACCAGAAGCATTTGATAAATTTTTTTTTTCTTTCTGAGCTCTGCATCAAACATGACTCTCTTTTCCAGAACTGTGGAACAGATGAAATTCATAAACCAAGGTACTGCTGTGTACTATACAGGCACACGTGACTTTGAACATCATGCATGTGCTTGCATGAGCTTGAATTATACATGTATGTATACATGTAAACATGACTCTGATATGTGTATGTATGCCTGTGGTACACATCCACATAGTTATGACTTTGAAAAGCATATGTATAGTGTGTGTGTGTGTGTGTGTGTGTGTGTACGTGTGCCAAAGCCCTAGAAGAGGTGAGAGACCTTGCTGATGAAGGCTGACCCCGAGGGACTCACCTTCCCACCTGGCAAGGGTGAGAGGCAGCAGTGAGGCAGCGCCTGGGAGGAGAGGCAGGAGGAAGCCTGGTGACTGTGGTGCCCTGGTGGCCTATTTAGGGATGGCACAAGTGTGTGGAGCTGGGGCCCAGCTGCTGGAATTCCCCATTCCCTCTGTACACAGGGCAAAGTACGCTAGGCCAGCAGGCCCAGTCACCTCTGATCACAGCCCTACCCTTCTCCATCAGTGGGCACTAGGCATTCCTGTGCTCAGTCCTTCAGAAAGGGGCAGCATCTTGCCAGTGCCAAATGGTGTTGGGGGCACCGTGTGTGCATCACAGACTGTGCAGGGCCCAGGCCAGGCACTGACTGCAGGTGCGGAGAAGGGGCAAGGACTGCAAAGAATCTCCCAAGAGTCAGAATACTGAAAGCACTGGGCATGCATTGCTGGCCAATCTGGACTGGCTCTCAGGCCCGGCCCCCTTTGAAATCCCAGCCAATATTCTTCCCTGTAGAGACCAGAGATTAGTGCCCATGAGATAGCACACTGGACTAAGCACCTGGTTAGGCAAGCAGAGGGACTGGAGTTCAATCCCCAGTACAACAGGCCCCACTCACGGGCTGTTTGAGCTGATGACGGAGACTGGGCATGGTGATGCATGTCTGTAATCCAAGCACTGGAGAGGCTGAAAGCAGGAGGATCACTATGAATCTGAGCTATGTAGTGAGAGCACACGTGTACCAAATACATAGAAGTAAGAGAGAGAGA
Source organism: Ctenomys sociabilis (assembly GCA_004027165.1). Lineage (NCBI taxonomy): Eukaryota > Metazoa > Chordata > Mammalia > Rodentia > Ctenomyidae > Ctenomys > Ctenomys sociabilis. The sequence goes on along the minus strand of PVKA01018919.1, from coordinate 10,865 downwards.
GAGAGAGAGAGAGAGAGAGAGAGAGAGAGAGAGAGAGAGAGAGAGACCAGAGACTAGAATAAAGCTCTGTAGGACACAAGAAGCACAGCCTTTTGAAAAAAATCACTCAGGTGCCCTAATGTGGGTTCTCCATGCTTTGCTAAGGCTGCTTGAGGCCATAATGCAATTATGCGAGGAGCACATTACTTCTGGATGGTGCAGAGTCACCAGGGAGAGAGTAGCTACTTCTCTGTCTCTTCAGAAAGCCTTCTGCTAAAATCCATAATGAATTATGCGTTTACATTAGGAAGCCTCTCTTTTCCCCAAATGCAGAGAACAGAGCACCCAAACTCTCCTTTGGCCACTCTTCTCCAGTCCCTTGTTTGACTCTTTACCCTTTGCACCATAGTTAGCGCCTTGTTACGTCACCTCCTCTAATTGCTGGCTCAGCACAGGCAGAAAACTCCCTGCAACAGCTTCTCATCCTTGGCAGTGCAATGACACTGCTGGCAAAGGCTCAGAAATATTTCTTGAGTGAATAAATGACGGTGACAGTGGTAGCCTGGCGCATGCCCATATGCACACGTGCATGCGCGCATACACACACACACACACACACTCACACACACAGACACTCCAAGCAGCAAGGAGGTCATTAAAATATTTTTTAAAACTCGTTTCACAGCAGTATTGTCTGTGTTATCTAAATCACCCACTTGCAAAATGAAGGGGAAAAAAAGGCGACCAAGAAAATCATTGAATTGGGCCTTGAGAGCCACAGGAACACGCTGAGGATGAAAGCCATCTTCGTGCAGTGAAGGGAAAAGAAAAAGTGCTTCCCTCCTAATGGAAGAGAAATTTCTGTGCAGGGAAAAAATAAAAGGCAACACGAAACAAAAGCAAGATGAATCGCTTCCATTCTACAAGAAACACAGCGAAACAATGGCACTAAATGAGATACAATTCCTGACAAAGATCTCCTCTGTTCTCCAAGGGCTTTCATTGTGCAGCGCCTACCAAGAGTTACGTTTCATCTTCCCAAAAAGAGTCAGTGTACTTTATTTTATGCGCGGTACCTCGCTTTGCCTCGCCTCCCCACTTGCTGAGATTTAACTCAGCTATTGTGGTGTCCTATCTCTGATCAGCCTTAAAGATCTAAAAAGCCCTGAGTTTGCAAGTATTAGGAAAAAAAAAAAAAGCCTTCTGTTTGACAGTGACAGATCCCCGGGTCCCCTGGGATGGCACGCTGCATTGTGCAGACTGCAGATCCTGTGATAAGAGGCATAGCTCCAGCTCCCCTCTTGCCTTTGTTGGAAAGGTCAGGCCACCTGCAAAGAAGAGAATTGCCAGGAGGGCTTGGGCCACTGTCACCAAACACAGCAGGGGTAGCTCCCTACTCCAGACAGCCAGGCCGTGGTAGAAGGAGAGGTAGACACAGACCCTGAACTCCAAGATGTCATGGTGAACAGCAAGGCTGAAGAGACAAAAATGACCTCTGAAACTTAAACCTAAATGCTTGCTCAGCTACTTTCATGCACTACGTCATCATCTCCCTAAACCTCAGTTTCTCCATCTCTAAAATGGTATAACAGCAACAGCAGTATCTGTTGCAAAGAGTTTTGGGGCCTGAATGAAGTCATGCAGGTAAAACTCATATCAAGGGAGCGAGAGCTCCTCAGATACTTTCCTTGTTATTCTTATTTGTATAGTGAGCTTTTTAGGTCTTAGCATTCCCTCGTGTAGTTTTCCATTCTTATCATTTTATCTCTAATGGATGAACAATCAGAATACAACTAGGAAATTACATTGCTTCCCTAGTACTCAAATGACAAGGGTTGAAATCTTTGGTGACACCTGTCACATACCCGGGACAACCCGCCAGTGGCCTCCCCCCTCCCCCCAGACAGCTAGGCAGTCCAGCACTCCCTGAATGTACCACACCCTGTGCTGGCTTTACCTCTAGCAGCAGGTCTGCAGGCAGTCTGCCCTCAGCTCTCCCCAAACACCTGAGACCAGGATACTGCAACTCTCCGTACAAACTTCTGTGCCCACACTGAATGCTACTTTATGAAGCCACCCTTTCTTTAACTTACCCCATCGCAGTTGAGTGGATCTCTTTTCTGATCTTACTCTGGGCTGGTGAGATAGCTCAGCAGCATAAGTTAGAACATGCTAGCTGCATACAAACTTCTGTGGAACCACTTGCCTAAACTTGGCAGTGCTTACCCAACCTGTTTCACTATTGTCTTAACTTTCCATATTTACAACAATAAGAATAATGATTACAAGACTGCTTAAAAATTAGAATTAATGTCTGTGTGATCATGCACCCCTATAATCCCAGCACACAGAAGGCTGAGGCAGGAGGATCACTTCAAGTTGGAGGCCAAACTGACCCACATAGTGAGTTGAAGGCCACCCAGCAGGAGCCATGTGGACACACCCTTATTTAAAGTTTAAAAATAAGAATAAATATAAAAATGTGAGCTGTATTATGGCGACATTGGTCTCTCCCTGACTCCTTTCCCAAATGCCCAGAAGGGCTCACAGTATTGATTGACAATTACTGCCCACTGCTTTGCCAAAAGATGAGCAAAGGCACGTTATATGCCCCATGGATGGAGTTTCCTACACTTTCAATGTCAGTGAAGAGCCCCTAGAAATGAGTGAACACAGGTTTCTTGGCTTCTGTATCTGGTTTTGTTTTATAGTATGAAAAAACAAAACCCGCCAGATTTTGTTTTTGAGGTGGAGATTATGGAGCAGGAAGGATGGAGGGCATGCGACACCCAAGCAGGAGGCATGAGGCCAGCGTTGGGCTGGAGTATGGCAGAGGCCACTGTGAACTGCGCAGTCAGTGCACTGCCATCGCTCCTACGGCTCAGCTGCCTGCAAAAGGGCAGTCCTCTTCTCACACAGGAGCGTGTGAGAGGGCACCAGACATGGCAACTTCGGCTCACGGACCTTCATCCAAGCCCCTGGAAGTACCAGAGACTGATAGTTTTGAAGGATGCCCGTTGCCCTGGCAACTCATCCCATGGCTCAGAGGGCAGACAATCTGCATCCCAGGCTGGGCACGGCTTTGTTAGCTGGAAGAGCCACGTACACTTGGTGATAAATGTGATAACAGTCACAGGGCCCCAGCAGGGCTTGCAGGAGTCTGGGGAAATGCCTGGATTATAGCCTTGGGATCCAGCTCTCAGGAAGGCTGGGTGAGGCTACAGGAGTCAGTTAATATCTCAGCCAGAGTGAGAGCTGATAAACACCTCACTTCTCCCATCCTGTGGAGGGATCCTTAGGCCCTTTCACAAATATGACTATTCTTGAATTAGTTAGTCTGGGCTGCTGCCTCATTTTACCCATTGTACAGGGGCAGAGGCCACATCTAACTGCTTTACCTTTTCATGCTGAGCACCTAGAGCTGAGCCCAACAGTAGAAGGGTTTCATTCTGTGGCTTCAATGTTAACCTCCATGATGGTTTTTTTTTTTCTTTTTATCACTACTGGAGATTGAACTCAATGCCTTTGTTCCAAACTACAACACCCACATATATATTTTTTTTTAATTTTCAGACAGAATTTTAGTAAATTGCTATCTTTCTAGGCTGATCTCAAACGTGTGATTCTCCTGCCTCAACCTCCCAGACTACTGATACTAAAGGTATGCCAGACCCTACCCAGCTATCCAGAATACATTAAGGTAATTGAATAAATGTGAAATATTTAAAGACTAATAAAGAAATTTGGCCAGCTCACCAAGTGAGGTGGTGCTTCACCCTATGTCTTTGAAGTTCTACTGAAAACTTGAGTCTTATCTTAATAGTAAACAGAGCACTGTGAACCCCTAATAAGCATGAACTGCTTCTGGCTAATTCAGAACACTATAGAGACAACAGACCAGGACTCTCATTCTTTACTTAAACCACAGACTGGTATTTGACAAAGGAGAGCTCAATGTGGATGGAATAGCCATTGGCCACATGCAGAAGGAGGGGTAACTTAGGGCAGGAATGATGAGGGCCATGGGGTGGAAGCAGGTGATGAAGGGATGGTGGAGTGGAAGAATAGAGGGATAGAGAGAGGGAGGCCTGGAGAGACAGTAGGTGGCTGAGTTGAGCTCCCTCCTTTGTGCCTTTCCCACCATGCTCAGCATAACTCACTGCTCACAGGAATCCTGTAATGAATCAGTGTAACATCTATTGGATTAACACTGAACTTCCTTGGGCAAGGGCAAGATGGAAAACAATGGAAAATATTCAACACACAAATTTATTGGAACTGCAACTTTCTTAACCAACTCCAAATTCCACTCAACTTACAGCAGGTGCTAGGAAGTTGATCCACTGAGAATTGAGAGAAAGAATGATTTGTGTGTAGAAGAGCAATACTTTATCACAGCTGGAGAATTCATAAAGGAGCTATAAATGTAGGCCAACAGGGTCCATTCATGGGTTCATGCTGCCAAGGGCTTTATCTGAAAAGCAGTCTTTGGGGAGTTCTGAGTATGAGGCATGTGAGTGTACCTGCATTTTAGAAAGGTGACATAGATTGTTTGTGAAGGGCAGGTAAGAATGATGGCTGCTCTCTCCTGTGTCCTCTTACTGATGTCCTCTTCCTTCCTACAGCACAAGGCTCTCACCAGTTGTAAACAGCCACTCGTGTCCTTCCCTCCTGCCTGAGAGGATAGGTTCCTTGAGGTCCTGCAACAGTTCTTCTCTTTAAGGCTTCCTGGTATAGGAATCGGCCATGTGCAGAAGCAGGGACGGCTTACAATAAGAGTGATGGGTGCTGTACTAAGTTACCTAGGAAGATTCTAGGGAGGAAGAACAGGCAGTAGACAATTGCAGTGATGCAGAAAAGAATGACAGCAACTTGAGCTAGGGTAGCAGTTAGAAAGAATACAATATCAGAGTAAATATCGGATAAACTGAAGAAGTAAAATCAGATGGGCTGTGTGACAGCAGGTGGGGATGACACACAGGAAAGACTTGGAAAGTGTGTGACCTAGGTGAGCTAGAGAACACTGGATTGTCCTGTGGGACAGAACACGGGAAGAGTATCCTACACAGGGCCACTCAGCGTAGCTTTAGCTCTGGATGTGATGGGTGGTTCTCATACCACCTTGACTGGAATAAGGAATACTACAGACCCAGCAACCCATCTTTACTGAGTGGGTATTTCAGAAAGATATGGGAAGGGCAGTTGGGTGTGGGTGCCTGTCTGTGTGAGTGAGCTATGTCCAATAAGTGGGAAACCAGGAAGAACAGGAAGGTAGAGAAGAGCACCCCTACCTCTGTCTCTATCTCCATAGCTCTAGCTCTAGCTCTAGCTTTGTCTCTATCTCTATCTCTCCTCGTGGGATGAGACACACTGCTATCATCCTGAACTCACCCACAATAGCCCCAGGTTCTCTATCATTAGGACTTCAGGACTTCGACTGATGGCTGCTTAGGCTCTCAGGCCTTCAGCCTCAGACTGAGAATTGTACAATTGACATCTTAGATCTGACAGTTTCAATCACAAAGCCAATTACTTGTGTATTTCTATCTATTCATCCATCTTTCTTTCTATCCATTTCTCTATCCATCTGTCTACTCATTTATACAGCTACTACCTCTACCTGTCCATCATCTAGCTACCTACCTATCCCAGCACACTTTCCTCATTGTTCTTTCCACTTGCTGAAGCAGTCCTGGAAGTCTTTTGTGAGTAGCATTAGTTGTATAATCATGCCTTCCTTGATGTCCTGAATCTGCTCAAAATGTTTCCCTTTTTTAGTAACTTTGACTTTGAGGAAGAACCAGAAGTCATATAGTCCCAGATCCAGTGAATACAGTACATAAAGATGCACATTCATGCAAAAATGAGCCTGCCTTTCTGCTAGATGACACTCAATAGCACAGTCACCATAATTTTGATCACATGACCTAAAGACATTCATGAAAAAGAACTTCCAGAACTACTTCAGAACATGACAAGAATAACTGGATAAATGTGTCCAAAGTATGTGTGTCGGGGGAAGATCTTGAGGAAGGTGACAATATGTCTTTTACTAACTAAATTTTTAAAATTGAAACATTCAAAGAATTTTTATCACTCCTTCTTTAATTAACTCTACACTAGCAAATGGTGATAATTTTTCTCAGTATAAGAGATGGAGCCCAGGGCTTTCATACTGAGTAACATTATCAGTCAGAGAGAGAGAGAGAGAGGCAGGCAGACCAACCTACAGACCAACCGACCCTCACTTTGTCACTACATTCCACAGGCTACACTGGAACCTACACAACTTCTGTCACAGTCTCCCAAAAGGCTGAAATTATAGGTGTGTACCACTACACCAAGTGAATAAATATTCCTGTTGTATTTTTATCTTAATAAGATAAACAAACTATTGTCTGGGTAAGTTAAATACCTTGCTCAGGTTCACGCCACCAATTGATGTATAAATTCAGGTTAGGATCAATGTCTTTTGAGGGCTGAGTTCTGTCCCTAACGAGGACCATGCAGTACAGAAGTTTTCCTCCCCTTTCTTCTGTGACAGCATAAATTTTTAAGAGCCCAGACCGCTTTTGAGATAACAAATTATTAAATGGATTCCAAATACTTTTTCTTTTAATCCTTCCTGTACCATATTGACTTTTCTAATCAATTGTTAAAATAAATCTTAAGGATTTGTCAGATTACTTGTACAATGCAGCAAGGAGCCCTTCAACTGATCAGTAAATAAATGGTAGAGAAATCAAAAGGTGACAGAAGAGGGGACAGAGGTCCCCAGCACCTGGCCACTGTCTCATCTGGGATTTCATTTTCAAATAATAGATTAAGCAGCTGAAGCAGGTCTGAAGTCCCTCCATCACACTGGAAGACAACTGTGCACAGCCCTACCAGGGTAGGGAGGTCTCACCATGCACAGGCAGATCACAGGTTAAGTCCATGGACTGAAAAGCTCAGGGAAAGGTGCAGACACATGAGGGTCCGGAGAAGATCACTTCCTTCCCAGCTGTTCGTCCAAAGCTCTCAGATGCATCAGTCGACCGATCCTGATCAACCTGGGAATATCGTTCTCATAGGGCCCTTTATTTTGTGGGTTTCTTCTTACTACAATGTTTCAGTGATTGTGGCAGGCCCATGGTCAGATACAGAAATGTATTGAACATTTACCACCCAGAGTGAGCCAAAAAAATTAAAATACTCATTGTATTAGTCTGCTAGAGCCAACATAGTGAAATATTCCACACAAAGAAATTCAGATGGCAGAAAGTTACTTGTTGAGGTTCTGGAGACTGCAAGTCCATAATCAAAGAGAGGGCCGGGCTGATTTTCCATGAGCCTCTCTTTGATTTGGAAATGCTGCTTTCTAGGTGTGTCCTCATTTGACCTTTCCTGTGCATGCACATCCTCTATCCATTCTTCCCCTTCTCTTTCCCCTTCTCCTTCTTCTTGTCAAACTAGGAATTGAACCTATGTCCTTTACACTGAACTATACGCCCGGTTAACCTCTTATATTAATTTTGAGACAAGACCTTGATAAGTTACTAAGTCCTTCAGGCCATGTTGGATTTTGCAATCCTCTTGCCTCAGCCTCCCAGAATTCTGGGATTACATGCACATGCCACCTGCCTTCCTCTTCTAAGGATATCAGGTCCACTGGATCAGAACCCCACTTTTATGATTTCACTTAACCTTAACTACTTCCTCAAAGACTCCGCATCTTCCTGTCTCCAAATATAGCCTTAGAGGGGGAGCCAGGAATCTCACCATCTGAATTGAGGACTAGGGTTTATTTCAGTCCATGACACTTGGTTTGTTCTTCACTTTTCTACTCCTAGTCATGTTTCTCTACAACAATAGGTCCATATGCATTGTATTTGCCTCAAGGCAAATTATCTTTAACAAAATGCAAATAGAATAAAACAAAATTCTTAATTTGTGTGTTAGGAAAGGAGATGGTGTGCCTGTGTGTTTGCGCATGTGTGTGTGTGTGTGTGTGCGTGTGTGTGTGTGTGTGTGTGTGTGTGCATGTGGATATGTAAAGGACTGTTGAGAACAAAAGCTCCTAGGAGTCTCAAGGAGACATGTGTTTTGCCAAAATGAGCGAGTGGATTTAAAAAAGAGGGTGTTCTGAGATCCAAAACCAGAGACTCTAGCCCCAGAGATCAATCAGTGTTCTTGTGAGGATGATGGGGAAGGAAGGAGTTAGAACACAGCTGCAGCTCAGGCTCAGTGAGCAGCAGATCCAGATGGGAACAGCTGGAAAGTGTGGGGAGGAGTAGGTCCCAGCACTTGACACCCAGATGCAGGAGGGAGGAAGGAACCCAAGGAGCAAGTTCGTGTGTGCAGGTGCCCAGAGCTATCAGCTCACCCAAATGGTAAGACAAATAGATGCTGCAGTTAGGAAACATTTCGGAGCCCTTCCGTAGAAGAAAAAGCCATAGTGCCTCTTCACTGCACTTGAGAAACAGCCAAACATTAATACATGTCTAATTAAATGTGTATGAATCATGACGTGAAAAACCAATTAACCACAGCCCGACTTGTAATGAATGAACACATGTGCATGCTCACAGGATATGGATGGGATTTTATGGTCATGCACCATATAATGTTGTCACCAGATTGTTGTCATCAATGTCAGTAATGGGCCAAAGAATTACGGGCCTGGTGGGGAGTACCTGTGATACCAGCACTCTAAGAGGTTAAGACAGGAAGATCTCAAGTTCAAGCCCAGCCTGGGCAACTTAGTGACTCAGTGAGAATGTGTCTCAAAAGAATAAAAAAATAAGATAAAAATGACTGAGTCTAGAGGTCAGTGCAAGTGCCCTGGTTTCAATCCCCAGTACCACACACATGAGAAAAAGAAATGATCACTCATACTATAGTGCTCTCATAAGACTGCAGTGGAGCTGAAAAATTCCATTTGCCTAATGACATCCCAGTGGTCGTGACATAAAAGCACAAGGCAGGAGTCACACATTTGCGGGAACATTGGTGGATGCACACTCACTGTCTTGCAGTCATAGAAGAGAAGAGCAATGTGATCATGTACCTTGCAAAATCTATGATCATGATAATAAAGGATCATGATAGTGATTTATGCATTTATTAAACTTTTATCATTGTTTTAGAGGGATATATGTGTGTGTGTGTGTGTGTGTGTGTGTGTATAGATAGATACATAGATATATATAGATATAGATATTTTTACTGTATAACCATGCTCTGTGTAATTCCAAGGACCCTGTACCTCCCTTGATGGCTCTGTCTCTTGGCTTTGTCATTGCCTCCTGTGCTAGAGTTCAACGTCACCTCACCCAGTATGGAGTAGGCTACACCTGGGTTCACGTAAGTTCTCAGGAAATCCCCACGGGACATGTTTTCCAGGCTGCGCCCCTGTCAGCTAAGCCACACGTGAGAATCTATGGGGGGATGGGCCTTCTATAAGCGAGCTTGCACATAACCTGCTTGCAAAGGTCTCAAACAGAGTAACCCATTAGGAAAGCAGTGCCATTCCCCTGCCCATGGCTCACTGAGACTATGTCACAGGGTCCCTGAACAGGAGGCTGCTGATTGCCCACTGTCTGGTTTACTTTTCTCTGATTGCTGAGACAAAATACCCAATATCCAGAAATAAGGAAGGAAAGGTTTAGTTGGCTCACAGTTTGTGGTGTTTTCAGTCCATAGTCAGCAGGCTCCAATGTGGGGCGGCTTATGGCAGAGGGCAGCAGCTCATGGTGGCAGAAAACAGCAAAAGCAGAAGGGGAAAAAGGAGGAGCAGCACCACCAGGCCTCTTTCCCTCCCTTGTACTATGTGCAGGCTCGTTGCCCCAGGGTGGGTGTGACATTCATGCCCATAATCGAAACACTGGATCACTAGTTAATCATGAATTCTTGAAGCCTGCATCCATGACCACAAGAGGCATTGGGGAGCAGCTAGACACAAACCATAACACTCATATCTTCCAGGCCAGGCATATAAGAAATAGCTTGCAAATTGGTTCTGTGTCAAATGTCCTCTCTACTCCATGCTGCCCAGGAATCCCTCTACTCAAAGTCCTCCAGGCCTAAGTCAGACCCAACATGCAAACCTGGCAAAGCGATAATGGCATCAGAACTCATGATAGTTTTGAACCCTGAATTAGAAGTATTATTGCCCACTGACAAGAGCCGAATCAAGGAGAGGGGTCTGTTCATCAAGTATTTGTCCACAGAATTTCCCAGGAAAAAGAGAATGCCGAACAAGTTATTAAAGGGAATGGTTCAGTTTGGTTTGGCTTGGCTTACAGTATAGGACAATGAACTCAGGCTATACTCTAACCACTTTAAAATTTCTTTCTGTGGCAGGATCTCAGTAAGTTGCTCAGGCTAGTTTTGAACTTATGACCCTCATGCCTCAGCCTCTCTGAGTGCTTGGATTATAGACACTGACACTATGCCCACCAAAATAAGTTATTTTGACCTGCCTGGTAGTTGTGTTGATCATATTTTAGTGATCAGAGAGGAGAGAGGACACAATCACCATGCTCATTAGTTTATATATGCTCCCCCCCAAATATGTCGGGAGAATACAAAGAATTACAGTCCATGTGTTGGTGGGTGAGACCTTCATAGCCTTCAAGTAAGTCTGTGACTAGATAGGTCCCTCCCGTGTCCAGCCTTGATGCTCATGGCCTCCAGGGTACAGTGAATTGACAGAGACAATAAAAGCCCATACTGGAAATTGACCATTATATACATACAGTGCTTCTTCTTAAGGTCCTATAAGAACCTTCTGTTACTAATGGGGAGCACTGAGGATAGAAACTTTACAGAAGATGCAACCAAGCCAACAACAGCTCAACAGGGACAGCCTGACAGCCAGCATAATAGAAACCTGAAATATGGGA